>CAUYRH010153701.1:0-17430 GCA_963574655.1 Perodicticus potto | reverse complement strand
TTATCGCACCTTTTTTAAAGATGCCAAGTTCTTGATTTAGATATACCTTTTGATACTATCACTCAACTCAAGTGTTAATAAAATTTTTTTCTTGGACTTTGAAAATATAAGCAGAGCAAGTTCTTTTTTTTTTTTTTTTTTGAGACAGAGCCTCAAGCTATCACCCTGGATAGAGTGCCGTGGCATCACAGCTCACAGCAACCACCAATTCCTGGGCTCAAGTGAGTCTCCTGCCTCTGCCTCCCAAGTAGCTGGGACTACGGGCGGCCGCCACAACACCTGGCAATTTTTTGGTTGCAGCCACCATTGTTGTTTGGCGGGCCCGGGTTGGATTCCAACCTGCCAGCTCAGGTGTACGTGGCTGGCGCCTTAGCCCGTTGAGCCACAGGCGCCGAGCCCACACCCACATTTTGATTTGCTTTTAGGAGAATAAATCTCATTGATCTAACTTACCTGGCATCTCTTCATTTGTATTTGATAGGCATTTATATAGGCTTTTATTTTCACCTCTTTTTTTTTTTTTTTAGAGACAGAGTCTTAGTTTGTCGCCCTTGGTAGAGTACTGTGGCCTCACAGCTCACAGCAACCTCCAGCTCTTGGGCTTAGGTTATTCTTTTGCCTCAGCCTCCCAAGTATCTGGGACTACAGACACTCGCCACAATGCCCAGCTATTTTTTTTTTTTTTTTTTGAGACAGAGCCTCAAGCCGTCGCCCTGGGTAGAGTGCTGTGGCATCACAGCTCACAGCAACCTCCAACTCCTGGGCTCATACGATTCTCCTGCCTCCACCTCCCAAGTAGCTGGGACTATAGGAATCCATCACAATGCCGGGCTAGTTTTTGGTTGCAGCCATCATTGTTGTTTGGCGGGCCCAGGCGGGATTTGAACCCGTCAACTCAAGTGTATGTGGCTGGCGCCTTAGCCGCTTAAGCCACAGGTGCCGAGCGAATGCCCAGCTATTTTTTTGTTGCAGTTGGCCAAGGCCAGGTTCGAACCCGCCACCCTCGGTATATGGGGCCGGTGCCCTACTCACTGAGCCACAGGCGCCACCCCCTATTTTCACCTCTTTTTTTAAAACAGCATTTTGAATGATAAAATGTAACTAGGACTACCTTGTATGGAAGTGATATTTTATTTATTCTTCCTCTTCCCCTTGATTTTTTTTTTCCTACTAATTAGTCATCTTATCATTTAAGATGTTTAAGAAAAACCTAATCCAAAAAATCCTTTTCTTCAGTACTTAGTATAGCCCATAGTTGTTTTCTTTTTTAAAATTCTTTTCTAGGTGGCGCCTGTGGCTCAAAGGAGTAGGGCGCCGGCACCATATGCCAGAGATGGCGGGCTCAAACCCAGCCCTGGCCAAAAACTGCAAAAAAAAAAAATTCTTTTCTAACTTTGTGTCATTCCACCCTGGCATTTCACCTTACCTTACCCTGGCATCTTTCCTTTAATTCCCCTGTGGCAGCATTTAGTATCTGTAACATTTCATTATAATATATGCATTTATTTTCATGTGTCTCTTTTCTATAATTAGACTCTGAGCTTCTGTATGTATCCCCGTGGATGGAATTGTAAGAGGGCTAATAGAGTTTTTTCCTTACCAAATTAATCTTTTCCATTTTAGTACAGAATTATTTTTCCTTGTGCTTCTTTTTGTATATAGTTGCTGTTGTTTTGACTAGATGGTAGTTAGTATTTAGATTTGAGTTACTGAAAAAAGGTCAGACAGCACAGTTCTTCTGTGTGAATAATTGCTGTAACTTCTTTGGACCTACTTGTTATTTGATTAAATTTTTCTTTTCTCCTAGGATACTGTGCTTTTATTTGGAAGGTAATATTTTTCATAAAAGTGCCTTTAATACTTTGGAAAATGGAATAATACCATACATATAATGAGCATTTGTCCTTTTTTTTTTTTCTTGCCCATTAGCTGAGCTTCTGCTAGAGAAGTTCCTTATTTTAAATGTCCAGTGTTTACTATAAAATCTGAAAATACCAGATGGCTTCCTTTCACAGCTTTCTTAGCAACAAGACTTTGAGACCTTGACCTAAGCTTCACCTACCAGATTTTTCATCTCTGAATCTCAAATCAGTTTCTGATGCTAAGGGACAGTGGAAAATTGGTTAAGGGAATATTGGTGACAGTGGTATCATTTGTTCAGTGATGAAGCCAGCAGAGTCTGATTCTATAGCATGATTTTAGAAGTGACTCTGGCTTGCATGGGCTCTTCCTATTCCTGCTTGTTTTCTAAGCCTGATTCTTCAGAGTTCCTGGGAGTTCTGTGAGTCAACCGCTAATATTACATCTTTTGCTTAAATCAGCCAGAGTTGGTTTCTGTACGCAACTAAGAACCTTGAGTGACAGAATTTTTGAATTTTGAGAGTACAAACCATTGTATATGTTAAAGAAGCATACCCTCTTATCAGGTAGACAAGACTCATAAAATATTAGAACTATATTACACAATTATGTTATAGCTTATTTAACATAGATAAATGATTAAAGAAGGGGAAAATTAGTGGCTGACATCTTTGGAACAGGTTTATAGAGAAAGTGAACTCAAAAAGTAGATAGAATTTCTTTAGGAAGAAGAAATGTTTAGGTACTATGGCCCTTTGACAAGACAGAAATCGTAGTATGATTTTTTCCCCCACTCAGGGGTAATAACTTCTTCATTGAGAATGTATACTCTAGGGTAGTTTTCTGGTTAGGCTAATCTCCTTTCTTTGTTGCATTAGGAGGTGAAAAATTTTCAGATGGATTAGATTTCCCTTAGAAATATTCCTAGTAGTGAGTTGTTCAAACAGTATATTGGGATCTACTGCTAGATCTTTAAGTCAGTTGTTGACAGACTTGATTGTCAGCACAAACTTTTACCATCTTGGTAATTTAAGTTTTTTGGAAATGAAAAATAATTGTTCTTTACCCAAATGTGTGATGCTCTTGCTTTAGTTCATAGATTGGTTTTACAGTTTGTAAATGTGGCTCATCATAGAGTATATTAGTAAATTTGGTCACAGGCAGAGGTCAGAAAGTTTTACAAATTTCAGTTTTTTTTTAATTTTCTTTCAAATTTAAGTTTTTATTTTATTTTATTTATTTATTTTTTGAGATAGAGTCAAGCTGTTGCCCTGGGTTAGAGTGCTGTGGCATCCCAGCACATAGCAATCTCAAATTCTTGGGCTTAAGCGATTCTCTTGCCTCAGCCTACCAAGTAGTTGGGACTACAGGTGCCCGCCACAAAGCCTGGCTATTTTTTTGTTGCAGTTGTTATTGTTGTTTAGCAGGCCTGGGCTAGGTTCAAACCTACCAGCCTTGGTGTATGTGGCTGGCGTACTACCCACTGAGCTATGGGTGTGGCCAAATTTAAGTTTTTAAACTATTAATTTTATCTGTAAAGTGAGCATTTTTATTACTAGCTGGTTTGTTATGCTAGTTCTTTGCAAATCTCCTATACTTTTATAATAGGGAAAAGATTCTTTTCTACCCTCCTTAGATACTCTGTTCTTTAGAGCATGTGTTCTTGGAGAGAAAGGAGTAGGCAGGAGTTTGTGATGAATGGTGGGGTGAGGGGGCTAGACAAAAGAGAAGACTCAAGTTTAAAGCAATATTAACTACCTTAAAAAATTTTTTTCCTGGCTCGGCGCCTGTGGCTCAGCGGGCTAAGGCGCCAGCCACGGTACACCTGAGCTGGCGGGTTCGAATCCAGCCTGGGCCTGCCAAACAACAATGACGGCTGCAACCAAAAAATGGCCGGGTGTTGTGGCGGGCACCTGCAATCCCAGCTGCTTGGGAGGCAGAGGCAGGAGACTCGCTTGAGCCCAGGAGTTGGGATTGCTGTGAGCTGTGATGTCAGGGCACTCTATCCTGGGTGACGGCTTGAGGCTCTGTCTCAAAAAAAAAAAATTTTTTTTCCCATGTTTTATTAGGCATTTTCAAACATATAGTTGAAAGAATTATACAGTGATCACCCATGTATCCATCATATACATTTTATAATTTTTTTTCTTCTTCATATGTAGAACATTTATTTGTAGGGAGGCCACAAATTTCTATTTTTTAGGTTACAAGTTTTGTACCTCCATCACAAGGACCCCAGAATCCTGTTGGGTATGTTGTAAACATACGTTTTCTTTTGTCAATTGCTAATAACTTTGTGTTTAGCAATCCAGAATAGATCATTTATCTTATGAAACAAGTTTTTAATATATTTGAAAACTTTTAAGAGCAAAACAAATTCCATTTTAGTTCCCTTCCTCTTCTCCATCAAATAGGATATATGGAAAAGCAGAAAGAGTTGGATTTTTGGCTTGGTGCTCCTTGCTCAGTGGTTAGGATGTCAGCCACATACACCAAGGCTGGCAGGTTTGAACCCAGCCCTGGCCTGCTAAACAACAGTGAACAACTGCAACAAAAAGATAGCCAGGCGTTGTGGCAGGCGCCTGTAGTCCCAGCTACTTGGGAAGCTGAGGCAAGAGAATCGCTTAAGCCCACGAGTTTGAGGTTGCTGTGAGCTGTGACACCATAGTACTCTACTGAGGGTGACATAGTGAGACTCGGTCTGAAAAAAAAAAAAGAATTGGATTTCCCTGGAAGGAGAATAATTGGCAGAGTGGGAACACTAGCATATGAATTGCACTGGGACTATAACAGATTTTGTAGAAAGAGAATTTTTTGCCTGAATTTACTTGGATTATTTTTCAAGTAGTTAATGTGAGTGAGGGAGACAAATATGATTCAGGTTCAACTATGAAATTTAGGCCACTTTGTTTTGGAATTTCCTTCCTGACTTGAGATTTTTCTGTTATTTTCTCCCTCATTAAATGGAACTTCATCTCTGTAATACTGTAAATCTAAAATAAGATTTAAACATTCACCTTTCAAACTTCTGAGTGCTACAGTACAATAATACTCAGTATATTTTAATCAGCATGTCTGAAACAGTTTTTATCTTTTTGCCTAAACCTGATTATTTATTTATTTATTTATTTATTTATTTATTTATTTATTTATGTTGGAGACAGAGCCTCAAGCTGTCACCCTGGATAGAGTGCTGTGTCATCACAGCTCACAGCAACCTCCAATTCCTGGGCTCAAGCCAGTCTCCTGTCTCCGCCTCCTAATTAGCTGGGACTATAGGGGCCCGCCACAACGCCTGGCCATTTTTTGGTTGCAGCCATCATTGTTGTTTGACGGGCCTGGACTGGATTCAAACCTGCCAGCTCAGGTGTACGTGTCTGGCACCTTAGCCACTTGAACCACAGGCGCCAAGCCTATTTATTAATATTTTATATCTTGGCAATGCTTAATGCACCAAGTACTCAATTGTTAAGGCTGAAACAAAATTATCTTAAATTCTCTCCTTTTCATTTATCCAGAAGTCACATGTCCTGTGGATGATTCCTTTTAAAAAATATGCTTTCTTCTTCACTCCATACTTTTCTCTGCTTTAGTTGGACGTCATCAGGTTTTTTTGAGACAGAATCTTAAGCTATTGCCTTGGGTAGAGTGCCATGGCATCATAGCTCACAGCAACCTCCAACTCGGGCTTAAGCGATCCTCTTGACTCAGTATGTCTATTTTTGGTAGAGATGGGGGGGGGTCTTGCTTTTTCCTCAGGCTGGTCTCGAACTCGTGAGTTCAAGCAATCCACCTGCATCAGACTCCTAGAGTGCTAGGAATAAAAGTGTGAGCCACCACGACCGGCCATCAGGTTGATTTTTGTTTTTTGGTTTGGTCCCACGCTGTTGCCCAGGCTGGAGTGCAGCTGCCTCAGCTTTCCCAGTTGTTGAGACTATCAGTGTGCATCACCAGGCTTGGCTAATTTTTCTGTTTTTTGTAGAGATCAACTTCTTGCTCAGGTTGATCTTAAATTCCTGGCTTTAAGCAATCCTCCTAGATCAGCCTCCTAGATTGCTAGGGCAATAAGCATGAGCCATCATACCTAGCTGACCTTTATCCCTTTTAACCTGAACCATTCCAGCTGCTTCCCAGTTCTGGCTTTCAGTCTAGCACGTCTCCAGTCCATTTTCTATTTTGCTGCCCGATTATCTTTCTAAAATGAAAGCATTATATCACACTCCAGCTTAAAATCTGGGTTATTTTATGTAACATTCTGGACTAAATTCTAGTTCCTTAATCATAAGACACATGCCCTTCAGAATTCCATCTCAATCTCTCCCCACCAATTTCATCTTCTACCATTCCTTTCTTTATTTCAGCCACATAGATGTATGGCAGTTCCCTAGACATGCCATGGGGTTTCATACGTTGCATGTAGCATTGTTTCATATCATTATGCCTTGTATATACTTTATTTCTCTGCATAGAACACCTTTTCCTGCATTTTTGGATCAAATAACTTCTAGTTCTACCTTAAGAATCAATTGAAGTTTTACTCTGGGAAGTCCCTGTTTCCCATTTATATTTGTGTCATAGTATTTGTCACACCATAGTATATAATCTAATTCTTTTCTACTTTAGACTTTGAGATCTTTCCGAGGGTAAATTTATTTATTTATTTATTAATTTTTTGAGACAGAGCCTCAAGCTGTCGCCCTGGGTAGAATGCTGTGACATCATTGCTTACAGCAACCTTCAACTCTTGGGCTCAAGTGATTCTCCTGCCTCCGCCTCCCAAGTAGATGGGACTACAGGCGCCTGCCACAGTGCACGGCTATTTTTTGGTTGCAGCCATCATTGTTGTTTGGCGGGCCCAGGCTGGATTTGAACCCGCCAGCTCAGATGTATGTGGCTGGCGCCTTAGTCACTTGAGCCACAGGTACCGAGCCTCCAAGGATAAATACTATATCATCTTTCTCTTAGGTTCCACATGATTTAACACAGGCCTTGCCTCAGCCTGCTGAGTAGATGGAACTATAGGTACCCACTGCAACTCCTGAGTAGTTTTTTCTCTTCTTAGTAAAGATGGGGTCTGGTTCTTGCTCAGGCTGGTCTCGAACTCCTGAGCTCAGGCAGTCCACCCGCCTTAGCCTCCCAAAGTGCTAGGATTATAGGCATGAGCCACCATGCCTGGCCAAATATTTATTTTCATAAATGCTCATTGACTGACTCTTAGTCCTCTTATAAACAAACAAAAAAATCCTTGGAGCAGAAAGATTTTCAAGTTGAACACTGGGCTCATTTATTCCAAATAATATTGTTTAAAATCAAAGTCTGACAAAGTCAAACAATTTGAAAACACCTCAGGGCCTATTTTAATATAATTTGATGTGCTTTATATAATTTGCCAGTTTGGGGTAACCAGATTTCATGCAGAATGTGATTTTTGGCTCATAGTGTCAACCGGACAAATGATGCTGAGGTATGTTGTTAGGCTGGGTTTCCTTCCTTTGTGTTGAAATAGCAGGCAGCATTCTTTTTAGCTCATGAAGATCTAGTTTCTCCTATAGCCTCATTTGAAACCCCTTTTCAAGGACAGAGGTTGCTGTCAGACTTTGTCCAGAGTTTTCTCAACAGCAAAATCAGAACTAATCCCTTCTCTTAAATCCTCTAAGACTTCAGCAAACAAAACCCTTCTTAACAGTCTAGCATGAAAGCCATGAGCTAGGAATACAAGACAGGTACATTTGTTGTTAAAGAGCATTTGGTTTTTAGTCTCTGGATTGCAAGCCAGTGCTCTTTCCTCTGTTATCAAATTATCAAGTTGTAGGTGTTGTGCTGCATGTTTCAAGGTGGCCCAAAGATATTGGACAATTATAGAAAGCAGTGGTTTCAGTGTTATGAGAGAATTGTGTGCTTATGGTTTTTGCCATTCTGTTTAGTAGGTATAAAAGATTAAGACTGGCTGCTTAGTAAGATTAAGTGAGACTAGAAACCCAGTCATTTCGTTAAGCCTTTGTGTCTCGGCTTGGCGCCCGTGGCTCAACGGGTTCACATACACTTGAGCTGGCGGGTTTGAATCCAGCCTGTACACCTAAGCTGGCAGGTTTGAGTCCAGCCTGGGCCTGCCAGACAACAAAGATGACTGCAACAAAAAAATGGCCAGGCCAGGCCGGGCGTTGTGGCGGGCGCCTGTAGTCCCAGATACTTGGAAGGCGGAGGCAGGAGACTCGCTTGAGCCCAGGAATTGGAGGTTGCTGTGAGCTGTGATGCTACGGCACTCTATCCAGGGTGACAGCTTGAGGCTCTGTCTCAAAAAAAAAAAGTCTTTGTGTCTCTCCTGCCTATTTTTTTCACCTTTTGCAACTCAATCTCAATAAAAGGGAATAGGGACACTCTTTTATTGGAATGGCTGTCAAAGCTGTTGTCATATTACCTTTGATGTTCTGAATGTCATAAAAATGTCTTCCTTTCAATACTTCCTTTATTTTGGGGTAAAGAAAAAGTCATTGGGGGCCAAATTAGGTGAGTAGGGAGGGTGTTTGTAAAAGCCCCAAACTGGAAGTAACTTGCCTTTTCTTCAGCTGGTGAATAGATAAATAAATATCTGTATGATGGAATAGCACAGCTTACAGTCAGCAGTGTTTGAGCTGGTACATTGTCGTAAAGCAAGAGCCATGAGTTATTGACCAAGATTTTCATATTTCTCTATGTTTACTTTTTCTAGGATGCTTTTCACAGTCAGGTAATGATTTTGATGCACAGTTCCATGAATTTTTGCAATGTTTTTGTCAGTTCTGCTTATTATTTGGCCATCCTGATCTTTCTTCATCAGTGAGGCTTTCTCTCCCCTCAGAAAAAGGTTTAATCCATTTGCACTGCTATTGTCTCATAAATTTGGACTAACATGTCCCTGATTTCACTTCTACTCTTGCTAAATTTAACAAGAAATTTATGAACATTTGTTCATTGCTCTAATTTAAGCTCTGACACTTTCCTAGTGGCACACAAAAACACACAACATTAATGAACACCACTCAGCAAGATGCTACCACATATGAACAAGAGCACAACTATAAGACACAGATATACCAAGGTTATGAAACCTTACCAAGTTGTTCGATGCTGCCAACGTAAGTGCAGGATGGCAAGTTTGTGACCTTAATTGTCTGACCTCATTATAATACATATAATGAAAATCACTGATTTTAAGTGTACAGATTGATGTCTTTTGAAAATGGATGCACCTCTTTAACAACCAAAATTTTAATTTCCTCGAAAGTTCCTTTGTATCTCTTTGCAGACAGTCTTCTCCCACACCATCTCCTTCCCTGAAGTCAACCACTCATCTGATTGCTAGCATTATAGATTGGGTTTATCTATTCTAGTCTATGTATTAAAGGAATCATACAGCGAGTACTTTTTTGTGTCCATCTTCTTTCACTCCGTATAAGATACTTGAAAATTCTCATGTTGTTGCATGTGTTAGCAGTTTGTTTCCTTTTATTGCCAAGTACTATTTCATTGTATAGATATACCACTTTGTTTATCTATTCCCCAGTTGGAGGAAAGTTCAATTATTTCTAATTTGTGGATTTTATGAATAAAGCTGTGAGTGAAGATCTGTGTATACAAGGCTTTATATGGACATAGGGTTTCATTTTTATTGGATAAATACTCAAGAGTAGAATTACTGGTTGTATGATAAATGTATATTTAACTTTATAAGAAACTGGCAAAATGTTTTCTTGAGTGGTTGCACCATTTTACACTCTTACTACCAATGTATGAGATGTGTAGCTGCTATAAATCCTTGCTAGCACTTGACATTGTCTTTTTCAAGTGGCTAAACATCCTAGTCAGTATTCAATAGAACATACTTCATTGTGATTTTAATTTTACATGGTTTTTTTTTTTGGTGGCTTTTTGGCCAGGGCTGGGTTTGAACCCACCACCTCTGGCATATGGGGCCAGCACCCTACTCCTTTGAGCCACAGGCGCTGCCCAATTTTACATGTTTTTTGATGCTATTGTAAATGGTATTTTTAAAATTTTGTTTTCCATTTATTTGCTGCTAATATATAGAATGCAGTTGATTTTTGCATATGCTCATATATCAATAGAATTAGTTTTGTTTGTTTGTTTGTTTTTGTTTTTTGAGGCAGAGCCTCACTTTGCTGCCCTAAGTAGAGTGCTGTCATGTCACAGCTCACAACAACCTCAAACTCTTGGGCTTAAACGATTCTCGTGCCTCAGCCTCCCATGTAGCTGGAACTACAGGTGCCGGCTGTAACACCCAGCAATTTGTTTTTGGTTGCACTTGTCATCGTTGTTT
Source organism: Perodicticus potto (assembly GCA_963574655.1). NCBI lineage: Eukaryota > Metazoa > Chordata > Mammalia > Primates > Lorisidae > Perodicticus > Perodicticus potto. Next base: position 7,253 of record CAUYRH010153701.1, on the reverse strand, counting down.
AGCAGGCCCTGGCCGGGCTTGAACCCTCCAGCCTTGGTGTTGTGGCCGGCACCCTACTCACTGAGCTGCAGGCGCTAAGCCAGAATTAGTTCTTATTTCTAGTAGTTGTTTTGTTTTATATTTCCTAGGATTTTCTGCATAGACAATCCTGGTGTTGATATTGTGCTTACCTTATTCAATTTTATTTTTTTGTTTTGTCTGGTTTTTGGAGAGTCTCACATTATCACCCAGGCCAGTGATAAAAGTACAATGCCATGATCATAGCTCACTACAGCCTCAAACTCCTGGGCCCAAGTGATCCTCCTGCCTCAGCCTCCCAAATAGCTCATGGCTGACCCCTTATGAAACTTTTGAGGATAGGATGTATTTGATCTGGATTTTTGGCTTTTTTGGTTTTCTGGATGTTTGAAAGCTTTGTCTTTATAGGGCTGTATATTCATGTTAGAGTGATATAATCAAAGGGTAAACAATGAATATGAATTATGTCTCTACAGTTGCCCTAATAATTATATGTAGAATTGGCATGGCAAATGGTGAAGAAGAGTGCTTTGCCTTCTAGGCTTTTGAAAATTTAGGAAGTAGACCCTGTACTTAAAGAACAATAAAATTTGCCTCTACCTCAAAGAAAGCACTTCTTAAAACCAGGTTATTCAGGAAGATAGTGGCATTACCTCTATTCATTTGTAAAGCCATTTATTAAGTTCATTTACTGTACAAATATTTAGTGAATGCCCAGCAGGTACTAGGTACTATTTTGGTGTTTGGGCTACACAAGTGAACCAAATAGACTACTTCTTGATTAAAACTGAAAAGTCATCAGATTCACCTCACAAACCAAGTAGCAAGGGAAAAAAATAATTCATAATTAATTATTCAGTTCATAACCCTCTGATGAAGATTCTTGATTGTAAATATGTATTCCCCAGTGATTCTCTTCCCCAATATAATTTTCTTATGCACAAGAGGTATATTCAGAAGAAATGGTTCCAAACTACATTGACCTTCACCACGAAATATCCCATTTTATTTAATTAATTAATTTATTTATTATTTATTTTTTTGAGACAGAGCCTCAAGCTGTTGCCCTGGGTAGAGTGCCGTGGCATCACAGCTCACAGCGACCTCCAACTGGGCTCAAGCCATTCTCCTGCCTGTGCCTTCCAAGTAGCTGGGACTACAGGCACCCACCACAACGCCCGGCTATTTTTTGGTTGCAGCCGTCATTGTTGTTTGCCAGGCCGGGCTGGATTTGAACCTGCCAGCTCAGGTGTATGTGGCTGGTGCCTTAGCCTCTAGAGCTACAGGTGCCGAGCCTTATTTATTTATTTATTTATTTTTTGAGACAGAGCCTCAAGCTATCACCCTGGGTAGAGTGCAGTGGCATCACAGCTCACAGCAACCTCCAACTCCTTGGTTTAAGCGGTTCTCTTGCCTCAGCCTCCCAAGTAACTGGGACTGCAGGCACCCACTACAACACCCAGCTGTTTTTTGTTTGTAGTGGTCGTTGTTTGGCAGACCCATGCTTGATTCGAACCGGCCACCTCTGGTGTATGTGGCTGGCATCTTAGCCACTTGAGCTACAGGCGTGGAGCTGAAACATCCCATTTTAACAGAAAAAGATATGAATTTTTTCAATATCTACAAACACTAAATGGGAAACAAAAGTCATAGCCTTACACAATTGCAGAATTGGTCATTCTACCATTACATTTAGAAATGGTCAGTATTATGTTTGAGATCAGGGAAGCAAGGGAAGTAGAAAGGTGTCACTTTACAGTAATTCTACTATGGGCACTTTAACAAAACAAATCAAATGCCAAAGAAACAACACTACATCAAATAGCTATTAAATATACACTTTAACAAAACAAAATACACAACCAAAATGTACACTTTAACGAAACTAATCAAATGCCAAAGAAATAGCACTATATCAAATAGCTATTAAATCGTATGCTTTTTCATTATAGATTGATAAATTAATAGACATTAGTAAATGTGCTTTTAGTTAGTGTACTACTTAGAATCCTTGAAAAGAAATTCTTAGAGCATTATTCTTTCTATTGTGGCAAAACAGTCTACCTGAGATGAAATATTCAACATTGTAAAAAAAACTTTGAAAAAATAAGGTGATGTAGAAATCCTTCCTCTGTTTTGTAAGTGGTAGTGCTGCCAAAAAGACAGTCATATGGAGCTAAGGGCTTTGAACCTTGAGATTTAAGTAGATGAATTGTTTTATTTAGTTTTGCTTAAGAGAAACTTAGTTTGGGCTGGTTGTGGTGCCTCACACCTATAATTCTAGTACTCTGGGAGGCTGAGGGAGGAGGCTCCTTTGAGGTCAGGAGTTTGAGACCAGCCTGAGCAAGAGTGATACACTATCTCTACTAAAAATAAAAAAAATTAGCTGGGGCTCGGCGCCTGTGGCTCAACGGGCTAAGGCACCAGCCACGTACACCTAAGCTGGCGAGTTCGAATCCAGGCCAGCCTGCCAAACAACAATGACGCTGCAACCAAAAAATGGCCGGGCATTGTGGCAGGTGCCTGTAGTCCCAGCTACTTGGGAGGAGGAGGCAGGAGACTCGCTTGAGCCCAGGAATTGGAGGTTGCTGTGAGCGTGGATGCCACGGCACTCTATCCAGGGCGACAGCTTGAGGCTCTGTCTCAAAAAAAAAAAAATTAGCTGGGCATTGTGGTGGACATCTGTTGTCCCAGCTACTTGGGAGGCTGAGGCAGAAGGATCGCATGAATCCAAGAGTTCGAGGTTGTTCTGAGCTAGGCTGGTGATTTAGTGTGCCAATCCAGGGCAACAGAGTGAGGCTCTGTCTCAAAAAAACAGAAAGAAAAGAAGAAGGTAAACATCTTGGAAAATAATAATATGTAATATTTATGGATGCATAAATATGTAATAAATTATTAAAACCTATATGTGGCAGTGATAAACTCTGAATTTATGATAGTGGTTTCCCTTGGTATAGGGGGTACAAGAATGGGAACAAGAGGAAAAGGTACATAGGAGGCCTCAATTTGTAGTGTTTTACATTTTTTTAAATAGGGATGTTTGAAACAATATGACAATATTACAATTCAGTAAAGCTGGTTTGTGAGTACAAGAGTAATTCTTCTCTGAGGTATTTTATCATAAAAATAATTCAAAATTAAAACAAATAGAATGTAAAAGAATAAAGCTAAGAAAGGTTACCCATATCATGGAGATTAGATCTTTCTCTAAGATGATAGAACAGAGAAAGTAGGTGAAATTTTTCCTCAAAAGAAATTTTTTTTTTTTTTTTTTTTTGATAAAGAGTCTCACTTGTCGCCCTCAGTGTAGTGCTATGGCGTCATAGCTCACAGAAACCTGAAACTCTTGGGCAACCTCAAACTCTTAGGCTTAAAGCAATTCTCTTGCCTCAGCCTCCCAATTAGCTGGTACTACAGACACTCTCTACAAAGCCCGGCTAGTTTTAGAGACGAGGTCTCACTCTTGCTCAGGCTGGTCTCAGGCGATCCAACCACCTCAGCCTCCCAGAGTGCTAGGATTTCAGGCGTGAATGAAATTTTGAGTTGAATAGAAATTTAAGGGAGCCCAGGGCATATAAATCTTAATCTCCTTTAGTAGCTAAGTTATTTGCTGAGGATGAAGTGTGGGGTTACCTAAAGGGATAACTTTAGGTGTTCAGGTTTGTTGGACAAGTTTCACAGATTCAGAATAGGTGTCATATAGAAACAAAGAAATTGAATGCTGAATAGCATTAAAGGGTTACCTGTAAATAGCTGTCAGGAAATTGTTGTTGGGCAAATATCCCGCAGCTCTGGATTTGCCTACCATTGCACTATAGCTCAGGAGAAAAATAAAGGAATGAAAACAAAATAAAAACACAAAATTGAATCATAGGGATGGGATTAAGGTTAGGTTAGGAATAATCAGGTTATAAGAAAAAGAAATCCACTCTAAGGTAAGTCAGTGGAAGAGTTATTGTGAAGGCTTCAGGAGACAATCATAAATACATTTCATCCTTCTTTTCTTCTTTCCTCCTGTTTATTTATTGGCCTATTTTGCACATGGCTTTATATGAGTGACATAGCACTTAACTCTATATAAAGTCCCCACCCTCCTCATGAATTGCAGATTTTGACTCATTAGTGGGTTATGAAATCAGTTAATTTGGTTACAACCAGCATTTTTTTTTTCAGATTAAAAGAAAACTTTATTGCCTTATGGTTTGCTGCAAATCAAGCTCCAAGTCTACAGTGTCCTTATTCTGGTCTCTATTAAATTATTAGTCAAATAAAGTTACATTTCCTAAGAGAGTCAGATGACCCTTGAGTGGGCTTGATGCTTATTGGGCTATGTGATATTTATAAAGGCTGATCTTTTTTTTTTCCCCTTAATTCCCAAATCTGGGGTCATTTTTCCTGAAAGTGATCAAAAGAGAAAATGTGCACAAAAGGGTCTGATACAGAGCTCTAACCATAATAACTGTTTATAGACGTTTCTTTCCCCCTTACACAACTGGCTAGTCGTACACAGATGTTAGTTCTTAATGTCCAATTTGTCATTAGTTTCACTGTGTTTGCTCATTTTTTGTAACATTTTTGAAAGATTTGAAAACTTTCAGTAAATGTTTTGGCATAAAAAAAAGAAAACTTTATTTTAGTTTTATAGGTATTACATTAAATTTAGAAATTAATTTAGAGTAGATTTATATCTTTATGATGTCAAGTCTTTCTATCCAAGAATATGTTAGGCTATTATATTTGTTCAAGTCTTCTGTTGAGGCTTTAGTAATATGTAAAATATTCTTTATACAAGGCCAGCCCATTTTGCGTTCTATTTATTCTTTGATATTTTTATCTTATTCATTACTCTTATAAATGGGGCATTTTCTTTCATAGCATCTTCTAACAGGTTTGTGTTTTTTGTTTTTTAGTTTTTTTTTTTTGTAGAGACAGAGTCTCACTTTATTGCCCTCGGCAGAGTGCCGTGGCGTCACACAGCTCACAGCAACCTCCAACTCCTGGTCTTAGGCAATTCTCTTGCCTCAGCCTCCCGAGTGCCCAGCTATTTTTTTGTTATGCAGTTTGGCCAAGGCTGGGTTTGAACCCGCCACCTTCGTTTATGGGGCCATCGCCCTACTGGATGAGCCACAGGCGCTGCCCAGGTTTGTGTTTGAATTTAGTCTAATTCATGAGAATAACAAAATATGTCTACTCTCAAGAGAGGACAGGTAAAAAGCTACTAACTCTCTTCATTTTGCCCACAAAGATATATCCTAAATTATAGTTTTTTCACACTGGCATGAAGTTTATCTTTTACTATAATTATAATTTATGCTGTAGATTTGAATTAATAAAGACTTATGGGTATAAATAGGTGACACTAAAGTTACAGTATTTCTATACTACTTTAGTGTTATATTATTTAAACTTAGCATTACTATCTAAGCCTAATTTACATACATATGAATATTTATGTGTAAAAACATATATACAAAAATATTTCCTGACACACATTCAAAATCTATACATATATCTTCCAAGTGAAAATATCTTTGAGTTAATATTCCTCTGGTTTGTTCTGGTAGGCACATGATACATATTACCATCATCTCAGCATTAACGTTTGTGGAGTAAGGACTGCTTTGGAATAACTTTGACTCCTGAAACAAGAGGACTCCCCTTGGTCATATATTTCAACACCACTTGTTTTTTACTGGTAGATCCGTTCATGGTATAAACTAGATACTTCTTAACTCTCCAAGAAATAGCTGGTTTGTGTCATTCTTCCCTGTAGTCTTTGGCAGAGTTTGTTTATTCCCTTTCCAAGTAATGTCAGCTTCACTTTGTATTCCTCTTGAAGATAGAAGACTTTCTTGATGATGTGAGATAGTGGTCAAATCTCCTTGAGGGGAAAAAGGCTCAATTCAACCAAGCTGGAATCTTCCCTAGGAGAAGCTGAAGGGTTGGCTGAAAACAAGGCCTGTTTAAATCCAGATTCACAAATCCAGGGAAATGTAATATTATGGACCCAGGGTCACTAAAACAGAGAGAGCATGCATGAGACACTTGCGAGCTGTCAGTCTTTGATTTCTCGCATACCCTGATGATATCTTGACATAGAAATCAATGTTGTGCTATAGGGTTTTTAAGGTCAATCGGAAAGCCTGGAGTGTGTGGCCAAAGTGCCAGATCCAGAAATGTTGGTATTTTGTTCATTATGAACATGAACACCACCAAATCTGGAATGTTACCTTTACATTTTAAGATACATTTTCACTAAAAAATGGTAGATGTTAGAGGTCAGGAAGGGTGGGCAGGAAGGAGAGGGAATGAAGACAGGTAGGTTAACAGGTATAAACATACAGTTAGACAAAAGGTATAAAGTTCTATAGGTTAGGTGAGTCGGGATCCTGCCCCAGGGCAGCATCCCCTGACACCTGTGGAAACTGGTGGCGATCGACTGAAGAAATATGAAGGAAGGAGCGACAGTATAGAAAGACATGAGATAAAGAATAGAATTAAAAGTGGGAGGTCAGGGGTCCATTGCCCATTGTGGGAATCAGTCAATGGCCATGACTAGCATTTTGAAAGAAAGGAATTCAATACATTTGATAAAGTTTTTAGCTGTGTGTTTGAATGTGTACTTAAAATAAATCAACATGTTTATTGATAGCTTACTATGTACCACGCAGTTCTCTAGATGCTGGGATATATTAGTAAACAAACTTTGTGGACGCTCTGTTTTGATTTCATTTATCTGCCTTAATGACACTTTTAACATTGTCTTGATTACTAAAACTTCATAATAAATTTTTTTTTTTGACAGAGTTTCACTTTGTCGCCACCAGTACAGTGTCATAATGTCATAGCACACAGTAACCTCAGACTCTTGAGCTCAAGCAATTTTCTTGCCTCAGCCTCCCAAGTAGCTGGGACTACAGGTGCCTGCCGCACCACCCAGCTATTTATTTATTTATTTATTTATTTATTTATATTTTTTTGAGATAGAGCCTCAAGCTGTCACCCTGGAGGGAGTGCCGTGGCATTACAGCTCATAGCAACCTCCAACTCCTGGGCTCAAGCGAGTCTCCTGCCTCTGCCTCCCAAGTAGCTGGGAGTACAGGCGCCCGCCGCAACGCCCGGCCATTTTTTTTTGGTTGCAGCCATTATTGTTTTTTGGCAGGCCTGGACTGGATTCGAACCCGCCAGCTCAGGTGTACATGGCTGGCGCCTTAGCCCGTTGAGCCACAGGCGCT
>CAUYRH010153698.1:0-12127 GCA_963574655.1 Perodicticus potto | reverse complement strand
GGCGTTGTGGCGGGTGCCTGTAGTCCCAGCTACTTGGGAGGCAGAGGCAAGAGACTCGCTTGAGGCCAGGAATTGGAGGTTGCTGTGAGCTGTGATGCCACAGCACTCTATCCAGGGTGACAGCTTGAGGCTCTGTCTCAAAAAAAAAAATTTTAAAAATAAGAAAATATTTTCTTTTTTTGAGAGTCTCACTTAGTTACCCTTGGTAGAGTGCTCTGGCGTCATACACACAGCAACCTCAAACTCTTGGGCTCAAGCGATCCTCTTGCCTTAGCCTCCCAAGCTGGGACTATAGGGACCCATCACAACTTATGGCTAGTTTTAGAGATGGGGTCTTTTTCTTGCTCAGGCTGGTCTCAAACTCCTGCATTCAAGCAGGCCGCCGACCTCAGCTTCCCACAGTGCTGGGATTACAGGTGTGAGCCACCTCACCCAGCCATAGAAAATATTTTCAAGGTCTAGAATCGTTTTTATGGAGACTCTACTTAGGAAAGGTAGTTTTGGGTGGTTTTTTGAGGGGAGGAGGTAGTTTTTATAGCTTCATTAAATACAACAGTTAAAATACTAAATTAAAACTAATTTAAAGCTATTAATCAGATGTTTCTCTGCTGTTACGGAGGACTTGACTGCCACTTTGCCGAGAGGTTGTTTGCAGACACCCCTTCTCAAGACAGATGGTCCAGGCATCAACTAAGGGGTCCTAATTTCTCTACTAACATAGACACAGCCTAGCAAGTCCATGGTGCCTGTAGCCTAACCTCTCCTTTGCTTTTTTTCCTCTAGATAATCAACCTTAGACAGATCCAGGAGGTATTCAACCAGTTCCGTGTGGTTCTGAGGTGAGGATCCCTCTCCCCTATACCTCACTCATATGTCAGGCTGCCATTTTCTTTTCTTTCTTTTTTTTTTAGAGACAGAGTCTCACTTTGTCACCCTCAGTAGAGTGCAATAGCATCACAGCTCACAGCAGCCTCCAACTCGTGGGCTTAGGTGATTTTCTTGCCTCAGAGTAGCTGGGACTACAGGCACCCGCCACAATGCCCGGCTATTTCTTGTTGCAGTTTGGCTGGGGCCGTGTTTGAACCCGCCGCCCTCGGTATATAGGGCCGGTGCCCTACCCACTGAGCCACAGGCACCGCTCCAGGCTGCCATTTTCATTTCCCATGATCTAGGCACTTTTCTCCAGAAGCACCCCTTTCTCTCTTGTGGGAGGTCTTTATGGAGTGCCAGACCTGAGTGTGCCCAGAGCAAGACTGTGTGAATATTCCCTACCCCCTCTACCTTAGGAGATATTGGTGGCTTATTTAGGTGCAGACATCCCCATAGCCTGAGTGGCTCATACTGGGGGGTATCACAGAAATTGATCACATGATTCAAAGGGGCCTGCTAGAGACAGAACCTTGGTGGGTGAGTGGCGCCTGTGGCTCATTGAGTAGGGTGCCAGCCCCCTATACCGAAGGTGGTGGGTTCAAACCCAGCCTCAGCCAAACTGCCAAAACAGGAAAAAGAGCCGGGTGTTGTGGCGGGCGCCTGTAGTCCCAGCTACTTGGGAGGCTGAGGCAAGAGAATCGCCTAAACCCAGGAGTTGGAGGTTGCTGTGAGCTGTGTGATGCCACGGCACTCTACCGAGGGCGATAAAATGAGACTCTGTCTCTACAAAAAAAAAAAAACAAAAAAAAAAACCTTGGTGAGTGAGCATGGTCCCAAGTTAGGCTTACAATCCTTGTTAAATGTCATCTTGGAGCAGACACATCTGGCACACAAGGGTGGCCCCTACAAATTTTGAGGCTGGATGATGAGTTGGTACACTAGAGGAGGGGGAATGAGCCCTTTGTCTCTTTAATCTGGTTCACGATGAGGGCATGGCTCCATTATGAAACTAAATCCTCACCTAAAGGACTTAGTTTTTGCCTCAGTGAGTTGAGCTGAGCACTGGTACAAGGTGTTCTTTATCTCTCCCAAGCCAACAGGAACAGGAAGTGGAGTTGGCTTTGCGCAGGAAATACACCCTCATAGACAAGAATGACTTTGCAACCATTTCTGCTGTCCAGAAGGTAAGTGTGGTTGCCTCTTGTTGACAATACTCCAGATTTTCCATCCACAGATCTTTGCAAAGGCTGTAAATGACATGCATTAAACCAGAGCTAGGACTGTAAAAGATAAAAGATAATAAATACCAAGATGAACACTGGTATTTATGGGATGACTTATGTAAAAGTATACCACTTTTGAATTGAAAATGATTTCTACTAATTGGAGACATAGTTAATATTAAACAAGACTGGCTTAGCGCCTGTAGCACAGTGGTTACAGCTCCATCCATATGCACTGAGGCTGGTGTATTTGAACCCGGCCCAGGCCAGCTAAACAACAATGACAACTGCAACAAGAAAATAACCGGGTGTTGTGGCAGGTGCCTGTAGTCCCAGCTACTCGGAAGACTGAGGCAAGAGAATTGCTTAAGCCCAAGAGTTAGAGGTTGCTGTAAGCTGTAATGCCACGGCACTCTACTGAGGGCAACAAAGTGAGACTCTGTCTCAAAAAAATAAATAAATAAATAAATAAAATAATAATAATAAGCAAGGCCAATTCCTGGAGTTAGGTTGGAAACAAACCTTAAGATCCCCAGAATATGGAATGAAGCACCAGACCTGTGAGGTGGGTTGATATGGAAAGTAGACATTTGGTAAGGTGGTCAGTGACAGCTCTGTTGGGGACAGCCTGAAGCTGGCATTTATAGCAGCTAAACCTTAGTACATGGAGTAAGCATGCCCACCCAGAGCCTTGGGCCATATACACTTGTGTCCGTGAGGGGCCCAAATCCTTATTCTAACTCATGAACCTTTGGCTGGTCTCTCTATCTAGGCGGGGATTATGGATGTTGATGGCCACCTAGTGGGCGAGCCCGATGGACAAGGCTTTGGAGTGGGGATTGCTCCTTCCTCTTCCAAACAGGGGAAGAAGCCTAAGTCCAGGAAAACATTCAAAGAGCAGATCAGGTGAGTGACTTTGCTGCTCTGCCTCCCTCTGTGGTGGATGAATGGGAGGGCATGATCTGTTCTCACCTTCACCCTTGTCTCTCAGCTAAAATGGACATCACTGCTGCCAATACTAGCAAATGTGTGGGGCCCAGGCTGGGGCTGGTTTGGGACCAGCCATGGTACCTCTCACCCTATAGCAACTTTGTGAAGTGGGAGTTAATGTCTTCATTATACTGATGAGGAAACTGAGGCTCACTTCCCAAGGTCACACCACTAATGAGTAGTAGAGTTGCAGCGAGAAGCCTGATCATCACTCACAGTTTATGTCTTCTGGTACTTCATGTGTACCCTTCCCTGCACCTTAACAGGGTCCTTCTACTGACTGGCACTCAGGTCACCTATAACCCTAATTCCCCTTTCTGGCCAGACTCATTTGCATGTGCAAGGTGGGAACAGTGTTTACATTTACTTGATGAGCCCACCCTCCTCAGAAGGCACTGGTCAAGAGCACAGGCTTTGGAATTAACACCTGGGCTCTTCTCCCTTCTCTGTGTTTCTCTTCCTTCCTTCCTTCCTTCCTTTCCTTTCTTTCTTCACAGTCTCACTTTGTCACCCTGATTAGAGTGCCATGGCATCACAGCTCACAGCAACGTCCAACTCCTGGGCTTAGGCAATTCTCTTGCCTCTGCCTCCTGAGTAGCTGGGACTACAGGTGCCCGCAACAACTCCTGACTGCTTTTTGTTGCAGTTTGACTAGGGCCGGGTTTGAACCCACCACCCTTGGTATGTGGGGCCGGCGCCCTACTCACTGAGCCACAGGGCACTGCCCTTCTCTGTGTGTCTTACACCAATGGATCACCTGGTGTAGAGCATGACAACCTCTCTGCCTCTCTGTTTCTGCACTTCTAAAATGAGAATAATAATAGCATCAAAGTCATCGGGGTTATCGTGAGGCTGAGTGAACATAATTGCTGCACAGGAGTTAAAGCTGATTACAGAAGCTAGGTACCTATAGTTCAGTGGTTAGGGCACCGGCCACATGCACCGGGGCTGGTGAGTTCAAACCTAGCGTTGGCCTGCTAAACAACAATGACAACGACAACAAAAAAATAGCCAGTAATTGTTGTGGGCACCTGTAGTCCCAGCTACTTGGGTGGCTGAGGCAAGAGAATCACTTAAGCCCAAGAGTTTGAGGTTGCTGTGAGCTGTGATGTCATGGCACTCTACCGAGAGCCACATAGTGAGACTCTATCTCAAAAAAAAAAAAAAAGGGCGGCACCTGTGGCTCAGTCAGTAAGGCACTGGCCCCATATACTGAGGGTGGCAGGTTCAAACCCAGCCCCGGCCAAAAACCACAAAAAAAAAAAAGAAAAAAAATAGCTGGGTGTTGTGGTGAATGCCTGTGGTCCCAGCTACTTGGGAGGCTGAGGCAAGAGAATCGCCTGGGCCCAGGAGTTGGAGTTGGAAGTTGCTGTGAGCTGTGTGACACATGGCACTCTACCAAGGGCGATAAAGTGCGACTCTGTCTTTACCAAAAAAAAAAAAAAAAAAAAGCTGATTGTAGAAAACTATCACGTGCAGGACAGGAGTCAGGTAGCAGCAAGAAGAAAAGAAGAGAGAATGGTGGGAAGAACTATGGGCATCTTCCTTCAGTTCAGTCCTGTTCAGATGTGTCTTTCCTGAAGGAAAGATACACTGGGCACTGTCACCTGGAGAGGGAGGATGGCTACTTTTCTAGGAGGTGGTGTAGGCCCTGATGTATGGGCGCACAAGAACAGAGTGTGCACTGGTCAGAGCAGTAGGGCGGACCTGTCCTGCTTTATTATTGGCCTGCAGATTCCCACCCTGGGTGGGGGCTATATCAGTCCTTCCCAGGGATGCCTGTATGTCTCATACCTCAATAGCTATAATGGATCCATACACTTTCAAGCTGAGACTATACCCATTCTTCCCAGGTATTCGTTGCTGAGATTGCTGAGAGCACCTTATTCTGAAAAAAGGGGAAGGGAAAAGTGCTCTCCTCTCTCTCCCTATCTGTGTGGCTTAGGGTCAAAATCTTTACCCTTTGGCCTAGGTATATGAACAAGATAGGAGCTGGGGGGGTAGAGGGCCTGGTATAGTGAGGGCTGGGAAAGGTCACCTGAGCATCTGAGATACCTCTCTGCCCATGACTGAGCCCTGGGGCTTCCCTACCTTCTCATTCCAGCTCCTTTACAAGAAAGGAAGGTGCTGGCAGCCCTATGAGTGGCAAGGACCTGGAAGTGGTTTCCACTTCCAAGACCCAGTTGGTCTCACCCTCCAAGGATGCGGATGTCAAAGACATGCTTCTGCGGGACCGGGAAACCTCCAGCATGGAGCCTCTTCCCTCAGACTCTCCAAAAGAAGAATTACGCCCACCTAGGTAACCATCTAATGTTAATTCCTACACCACATCAAACAAAAATAGTGTGATCCGGCTCGGCGCCTGTGGCTCAACAGGCTAAGGCACCAGCCACGTACACCTGAGCTGGCAGGTTCGAATCCATCCTAGACCTGCCAGACAACAATGGTGGCTGCAGCCAAAAAATGGCCGGGCGTTGTGGCGGGCACCTGTAGTCCCAGCTACTTGGGAGGCTGAGACAGGAGACTCGCTTGAGCCCAGGAGTTGGAGGTTGCTGTGAGCTGTGATGCCATGGCACTCTGTCCAGGGTGACAGCTTGAGGCTTGGTCTCAAAAAAAAAAAAAAAAAATAGTGTGATCCTGAACATGTAAAGAGTGTCTGCAGATAGGGCCAGCTCCTGTGGCTCAAAGGAGTAGGACGCTGGCCCCATATACTGGATGTGGCGGGTTCAAACCCAGTCCCAGCCAAAAACTGCAAAAAAAAAAAGAGTGTCTGCAGACAGAAGAGAAATAAAACATGAGATAATGGACAAAGACTAGGAACATGGTCCCAAAAAGAAAAAACATGATGTCTTTAACACATGCAAAATGAACCAACTTCAGAAGTCATACACAAAGATAAACAATTAAACATAGGATTATTTTAGACCTTCCAAATAGCAATTATTTAATTAAAGTTATATATCTTTTACATATGTAATACATTAAAAAGCTACAAAACTCTTAAGATATGAATGAATGTAACTCCTTTCCTTTTCTCCACTCACCCAGTTCCCCTTCCTAGTGAGTCATTAATTGAGTTTTTAGGCATCTATCCTAAGGAAATAGAGATATGTACAAGATTTATACAAAAAGATATTCATAGGCTGGACATGGTGGCTCACACCTGTAATCCTAGCCCTTTGGGAGGCCAAGGCTGGTGGATTGCCCTGAGTTCACAGGTCTGAGACCAGCCTGAGCAAAAGTGAGACCCCGTCTCTACTAAAAATAGAAAAACTGAGGCAAGAGAATCGCTTGAGCCCAACAGTTGGAGGTTGTTGTGAGTTATGATACCATAGCACTCTACCCAGGGCGACGGCTTGAGATTCTATCTATAAATAAATAAATAAATAGCAGCAAACTTGTTTTTTTTTTGAGACAGAGTCTCACTATGTCACCCTTGTTAGAGTGCTGTGGCGTCACAGCTCACAGCAACCTCAAACTCTTGGGCTCAAGTGATCCTCTTGCCTCAGCCTCCCAAGTAGCTGGGACAACAGGTGCCTGCCACAATGCTCAGCTATTTTGTTGTTGTTGTTGTTGTTGCGGTTGTCATTGTTGTTTTAGTTGGCCCAGACCAGGTATGAACCCGCCAGCCTCAGTGTATGTGACCGGCACCCTACCCACTGATCTATAGGTGCCGCCTGCAGCAAACTCTTAAAAAAAATAAATAAGGGCAGCGCCTGTGGCTCAGTGAATAGGATGCTGGCCCCATATACCAAGGACTTGAGGGTGGCGGGTTCAAACTCGGCCCCAGCCAAACTGTAACAAAAGAATAGCCAAGCATTGTGGCGGGTGCCTGTAGTCCCAGCTACTCTGGAGGCTAAGCGAAGAGAGTTACCTAAGCCCAAGAGCTGGAGGTTGCTGTGAACTGTGACGCCACAGCACTCTACTGAGGGTGACAAAGTGAGACTCTGTCTCTAAAAAATAAATAAACGAATAAATAAATAAATAAAAATAGCCAAGCATCGTGGTAGGTGCCTATAGTCCCAGCTACTTAGGAGGCTGAGGCAAGAGAATCATTTGAGCCCAAGAATTTGAGGTTGCTGTGAGCTATGATGCCACAATACTCTACCCAGGGTGACAAAGTGAGACTGTCTCAAAAAAAAAAAAAAAGGATATTCATTGTATCATTAATTAAAAAAGCAAGAATAAGGCGGTACCTGTGGCTCATTGGGTAGGGCGCCAGCCCCATATACCAAGGGTGGCAGGTTCAAACCCAGCCACGGCCTAACTGCAACAAAAAAATAGCTGGGCATTGTGGCAGGCGCCTGTAGTCCCAGTTACTCGGGAGGCTGAGGCAAGAGAATCGCCTAAGCTCAGGAGTAGGAGGTTGCTGTGAGCAGTGTGATGCCACAGCACTCTACCGAGGGCCATAGAGTGAGACTTTGTCTCTTAAAAAAAAAAAAAAAAAGCAGAAAATAAGTCTGTTTTGAAACACCTTCAATAGACAACATTAGGGAAAGGGTACTAAGTGAATTATTATATCTCCCTATGGGTTGTACAAACATATACATGAATTTTTTTCCCCTAGCCCACGAATATTTGCAAACAGTCAGAAAAGCTGAGAGAATTGTATGATGAGCATCCATATGCCAAGGACTCTCCAAATTCTGCAGTTAACCTTTTACTATATTTATTTCATCATCTGACTAACTCTCTATCCCTCCATCTTATTTATTTACTTATTAATTTTTGTTTTGAGACAGAGTCTCACTATATCGCTCTTAGTAAAGTGCTGAATGTCACAGCTCACAGCAACCTCAAACTCTTGGGCTTAAGTGATTCTCTTGCCTCAGCCTCCCATCTAGCTGGGACTACAGGTGCCTGCCACAACACCCTGCTATTTTTTGTTGCAGTTGTCATTGTTGTTTAGTTGGCCTGGACTGCATTCGAACCCTCCACCCTCAGTGTATGTGGCTGGCACCATAACCACAGTGCTACAGGTGCTAAGCCAAACATATTTTTTTGATACATGTCAAAGTAAGTTGCCTATATCAATCCACTTTCCCATGCCCCAACGCTACATCTTATATCTCAAGGAGGTTGGTTTTTTTTCTTTTTTTTTTTGAGACAGAGCCTCAAGCTTTCACCCTGGGTAGAGTGCTGTAGCATCACAGCTCACAGCAACCTCCAACTCCTGGGCCCAAGCGATTCTCCTGCCTCTGCCTCCCAAGTAGCTGGGACTACAGGCACCCGCCACAACACCCGGCTATTTTTTGGTTGCAGCCATCATTGTTGTTTGGCAGGCCAGGCTGGATTCAAACCCGCCAGCTCAGGTGTATGTGGCTGGCACCTTAGCCACTTGAGCCACAGGCACCGAGCCTCTCAAGGAGTTTTAATAGCATGAAGGAATGTTTCTGTGTAAAAAGTAAGATGAGGCTCGGCGCCCGTAGCACAGTGGTTACGGTGCCAGCCACATACACCAAGGCTAGCGGGTTCGAACCCAGCTTGGGCCAGCAAAACAACAATGACAACTGCAACCAAAAAATAAGTGGGTATTGTGGCAGGTGCCTGTAGTCCCAGCTCCTTAGAAGGCTGAGGCAAGAGAATCACTTAAGCCCAAGAGTTGGAGGTTGCTGTGACCTGTGACGCCACAACTCTCTACCCAGGGTGACATAGTGAGACTCTGTCTCAAAAAAAGAAAAGAAAAAAGTAAGATGTAAAATTATACAGAGCCAAGTACAGTGGCGCAAGCTTGTACTCCTAGCTACCATGGAGGCTGAGGTAGGAGGATTGCTTGAACCCAGGAGTTTGAGGCTGCAGTGTTCTAGCATCACACCTGTAAATGGTCATTGCACTCCAGCGTGGTCAACGCAGCAATACCCCCATCTCTATAAATAAATAAATAAATAAATAAATCTCTATAAACAAATAAAGGAATAAGTAAATAGGACATCAAAGTGAGACCCCATCTCATTCAATCAATCAGTAAATAAAATAGGTAAATAAACCGACAAACATACGGCATGGCTTCAACCATTCAAAAGTATGTTAAAGAAATCCAGGGCGGTGCCTGTGGCTCAGTGAGTAGGGCGCCGGCCCCCTATACCAAGGGTGGTGGGTTCAAACCCGGCCCTGGGCGAACTGCAACAAAAAAATAGCCGGGCGTTGTGGCAGGCGCCTGTAGTCCTAGTTACTTAGGAGGCTGAGACAAGAGAATGGCCTAGGCCCAGGAGCTGGAGGTTGCTGTGAGCCATGAAGCCATGGCACTCTACCAAGGGCGACAAAGTGAGACTCTGTCTCTAAAAAACAAAACAAAACAAAACAAACAAAAGTATGTTAAAGAAATCCAGAAAGGGTGGTGCCTGTGGCTCAAAGGAATAGGGCATCAGCCCCAACCCAGACCCGGCCAAAAAAACCACACACACACAAAAAAATCCAGAAGGCGATACATCAAAGTGTGGTTGAATGAAAGGAAATGATTAGTTTTTGTGCTGTTCTGTTTTCTGTTTCTTATACTTTTACTTGCTTTTCTCATTTTCTGCCATGGACATGTGCCCTTGTATGCTAAGTAAAACAAAAATGAGGGAGTGATCTCTGCCACCTGCCCATAAAAGCCCCAGGAAGAAAAATGATGTGCCTGGTGTCTCCAGGGCAGCTAGCTATCCCATGTCTCTCTCCTCCTTGGCTTCTTCCTCTACCTCTAGACCCAGCACCCCACCGCCCAAGTCTGTGGCCTTTGAGGACTTTAAGAATGAGCGAGGTAGTGAGATCAATCGTATTTTCAAAGAAAACAAATCCATTTTGAATGAACGGAAGAAAAGGGCCAGTGAGACCATACAGCGCATCAATGCCATCAAGCGGGAAATTGATGTAACCAAGGAGGCACTAAACTTCCAGAAGTCACTACGGGAGAAGCAAGGTAAATGTGATGAGAAAGATGGCCAGGGGGTGTGGGGTCACAGAGTCATCCTGCTCCAAGTGGGACTGAGGCACTAGAGGTCAGAGGAGGGAGGGGGCTAGCAGGGATTGCTGTGATGTGGCCTTCACCCCTGGTCATATCATTTGATCATGGTCAGCCCCTATGGGGGTCCAGAGTCTCACTTCTCAGCCAGCCTGTGGGTCCCCATTATTGCCTTATCTCAGACCTAGGTGCTGGGCATTCCACCTAATATGTGCTGCTGTCCATGGACAAAGAGGCCCTTGGTCTTGAAGATGTATCCCTGGAAAATGGGTAGCTGGTGACCTCGACCAGGTCCCTGGGTCCTGATGTGTTCACCTCACTGCCCTGGGCGGTCAGTAAGGGTGGGGACTATGGGATTTTGAGAATACAAGGAAGGAAATGAGAATGTGGATACTGAAGGGCCAAGGGACTCTTCCCCATTGCTAAATCCCTGACATTTGTGCCAGTGCAGCAGAGTCTCATCTCCTAAGATAGGCAGCATGGTGGAGGGGCTCAGACTCAAAAGGCAGGGACCCTGGCGGGGAGCAGTGACTCACACCTGTAATCCCAGCACTCTGGGAGGCCAAGGCTGGTGGATTGCCTGAGCTCACAGGTTGAGACTAGCCTGAGCCAGAACAAGACCTCATCTAAAAATAGCCAGGCGTTGTGGTGGGTGCCTGTAGTTCCAGCTACTTGGGAGGCTGAGGCAAGAGAATTGCTTAAGCCCAAGAGTTTGAGGTTGCTGTGAGCTATGATGCCATAGCACTCTACCAAGGGTGATAAAGTGAGACTTTGTCTCAAAAAAAAAAAAAAGAAAGAAAGAAAGAAAGCAGGGACCCTTGTATTGGTTACCCGGCCTGGTACCCTTGTCCCTATGGCATGCACTGTCTAATACCTGCCCTGTGGGCCAAAAATTACCAAGCTTGAGGCTGCAGAGGGTGCATCTGATTAAATGCAGCTTCCCAGACCCAGAGCCAGTCAGTCTGACTCAGGAGATAAGGAATAGAACTCAGAATGCGCATTTTTCTTTTTTGGTTTGTTTGTTTTGTTTTTGAGACAGAGCCTCAAGCTGTCACCCTGGATAGAGTACTATGGCATCACAGCTCACAGCAACCTCCAGTTCCTGGCCTCAAGCGAGTCTCTTGCCTCTGCCTCCCAAGTAGCTAGGACTACAGGCGGCTGCCACAACGCCCGGCCATTTTTTTTTTTTGGTTGCAGCCATCATTGTTGTTTGGTGGGCCTGGGCTGGATTCAAACCCGCCAGCTCAGGTGTACGTGGCTGGCGCCTTAGCCCGTTGAGCCACAAATGCTGAGCCTTTTTTGTTTGTTTGAAGACAGAGTCTCACTCTGTCACCCTGGATAGAGTTCTGTGTTATTATCATAGCTCACAGCAACCTCAAACTCTTGGGCTCAAGTGATCCTCTTGCCTCAGCCTCCCAAGTAGCTGGGACTACACACACTCGCCACAGTGCCTGGCTAGTTTTTCTGTTTTTAGTAGAGATGGTGTCTTGCTCTTGCTCAGGCTGGGCAGAACCTGCATTTTAATTAGTGATCATCCTAACTCTGAGGCAGGTTCAGAGACTGTACTGTAATTCATAATCCTGGCTCAGTCTCATTGTCTTTTTCTAGACAAGGCACACCATAGGTTACTGGGCTTTCCCTTGCTAAATCATAATCCTGTTCTAGACTAGCTTTCATGAGTGATATCCAAATGTCATTTGGTTTATTCTTACAGGTCAAATGGGTCATCTTACTCACAGGTGGTGCATTTTACTCATTTACTTATCAGAGGGAAACTTTATTTTCAAATTCTTGAGGCTATTCTGCTCATATCCTGTAGACCAACCATAACATGCTATTCCAGAGGAGAAAGCCCCCAAACATCTGGGAAACTGGAGAAAGCCAGTGAAGGTTGCCCTAGGCATGTACCCCTAGAATCATTAGTGGACTTAGTGAAGGTCTTACAGGATCAATAAGCACTTCTTTTTTTTTTTTTTTGAGACAGAGCCTCAAGCTGTCACCCTGAATAGAGTGCTGTGGCATCACAGCTCACAGCAACCTCCAATTCCTGGGCTCAAGCGAGTCTCTTGCCTCCGCCTCCCAAGTAGCTGGGACTACAGGCGCC
>CAUYRH010153693.1:0-24166 GCA_963574655.1 Perodicticus potto | reverse complement strand
AGGATGGGTGGAGGGAGGGTGATTGGTGGGATCACACTTATGGTGCATCTTACAAGGGTACAAGTGAAAATTACTAAATGTAGAATATAAATGTCTTCATATAGTGATTAAAAGGCCATGAAGGCTATGTTAAATAGTTCAACGAAAATATTTCAGATTTATATAAAGTCAGCACATTGTGCCCCATGATTGCACCAACGTACACAATTATGATTTAATAAAACTAAAAAAAAAAAAAAGCATTACCAGACTTTAGCAGTTTACAGTCCAAAAGCGTTTGAATTAGAGTCAGGATGTACTTGAGGATATCCTGCTTCAATGCTAAAAATTTATACTGTAAATTTCCCTCTTTGGCATTTCCAAGGTCACCAGGACAACTGTACGTGGGAGAGATAGTATAATCCAAATTTTCAGGGATTGCTGGTCAGTGGTTCTGAACTGACACTAAATCCCAGGCACTCCGAACACTTCCGTGGTTTAGCAGTAGGAGCAGGGGATTTAGTGATACAGTGCTGCTTCCATAAGCCCCGTAGATCCTGGAAACCATCAGTGGTTATTTTCTCTGCTTCAGAATGAAGAATTGCAATAGACACACTCAGCTCCTGATAGAATTCCCATGTGGACTTCCTGACCAAAGGCACAGGGACTCACTGTGGTAGGAAAGATCAAACGGAGGCCACCAGAACTCCTCCTACCTAACACCTGTTAGACCAAGAGCAGCACCACTTCCCTGGACAGGTTGCAGTAACTAGTGTCACCAGCAGGAGTGATGGTAAAGCAATTAGTACTGCAAACAGTCTAAATTTCTCTGCACCTCTTCTTACCCAGGACACCAGAAGAGTAAACTTCGACCGTTTCCCAGTTCTGTGATGATAATTTCTAAGTTTGCATCAAAGAGCACTTCTGACAAGTACAAGCCTATGCAACCTTCTGCATCAAGCCTATGCAACCACACAATTTCCACAACCCACCTGATCAGAGTAACAGAATTTCAAGGCCCAGTAGCCAAGGGGAAATAGATTCAAGCCAGTCCACCACAGATGAAATTATTTTCCTTCCTCAGTGTTAAAATTCCTCCCTAAAGCCTCCATAATTTCCCCCCCAGATGGAGTTATTAGATTTAACCTTGTTTAGCTTCTGGCTTCAATTTTATTTCAGATACATGTTCTTTCTTATAGTGATGGCATTAACATAGGGTAGAAATCTCATTGCCCCACTTGACATGAGGATTGATGAGTCCAATTTCAGTTCTTCTGTGCATTTAATCAATTTTCCCAAGTTTTTCACTTCTTCACTCATCCTAATTATATTTTCCTAGAAAACCCTCACCATTTCTCCCTTAGATTTTTTTAGTATGTGTTTGTGAATGGCTAGCTATACATGATTAATTCTTGTTAATTTAATACGCTTTCTCTCTGTGGGCTTCTTTTCTTTCTCATTCTTAACATTGTCTGTTTCCCCTATTTTGTTTCGAGATACCACTTAGAACAGGTAATAAAGTTACTGTTTTCCTTCTTAGTGTTATTTCAGTTCTACCCTATAAATTTTGCTTATTTTGGTTGGGAGGGGGTTGTTTTGTTTTGTTGAGATAGAGACTGTGCCCTGAGTCGAGAGCCAGTGGTGTTATCATAGCTCACTGCAACCTCAGACTCAGGCTGGGGGGCCTCCTGCAGCATCAGCCTCCTAAGTCGCTGGGATTACAGGCACTCATCATGGTGCCCAGCTGGGTTGTTGGTTTTTTTGTTGTTGTTTTTTTTTTTTTGAGACAGAGCCTCAAGCTCTCACCTTGGATAGAGTGCCATGGCATCACAGCTCACAGCAACCTCCAATTCCTGGGTTCAAGCGAGTCTCCTGCCTCTGCCTCCCAAGTAGCTGGGACTACAGGCACCTGCCACAGTGCCCGGCCATTTTTTGGTTGCAGCCACCATTGTTGTTTGGTGGGCCCGGGCTGGATTAGAACCCGCCAGCTTCGGTGTACATGGCTGGCACCTTAGCCTGTTGAGCCACAGGCGCCGAGCCAGGGTTTTTTTTTTAATTTTTTAATTTCTTTATTTTCATCAAGTCAGGGTCTCACTTTCATTCAAACAAAGTCTCCAGCTCCTGAGGTCAAGCAAATCTCCTTCTTCGGCCTCCCACAATGCTAAGATTATAGGCATGAGCTGCTGCACCCAGCCCATCCTATAAATTTTGATATACATTATAGCCTTTGTCATTTATTTCTATTTTTAAAACATTTCCACAGTGCTTCTTTACTTCATTTAATTTTTGTTTTTTTTTTTTTTTTGAGACAGAGCCTCAAGCTGTCGCCCTGGGTAGAGTGCCGTGGCATCACAGCTCACAGCAGCTTCCAACTCCTGGGCTCAAGCGATTCTCCTGCATCCACCTCCCAAACTGGGAATACAGGCACCCGCCACAACGCCCAGTTAAATTTTTTAAATCTTTTGCTATTTTACTCTTCCCCATATCCAGGGAAAAACTCCCTTTCTCCTTTTTAATGTTCATGATTTTTCCTTTACTCCTTGACCAAAGTTTTCAGAGGTTTTTCTGTATCATACTTGCAAGAACCCATATTTAAATTCACAAATTTCACTGAGGTGAGTGGAGGCACAGATATGTTGTTATTTTGTGTTGGCAATTATTTTCCATTAGTTCTGCTTTAAGGTTGATTTCTTATGTCTCTATTTGGGTGATTTTACTGTTCTTGTTTTTTTTAATCTTGAACTGAAATCATTTATTATAGTTTATTTTTACCTTTTTAATTATAAAAAGTGATTAAGGCTGTATGATCTCTGACTACTGCTAAGAATAAATACTACAAGTTTCTAAATGTATCGTATTTTCAATTTTGATATTGTGTTTATCAAAAAAATTTCTTGTAATTCTTTCATGCATTTATGCATTGTATGCCTTTGATTATATTAGAGTTAGTTACATTTTTTAACACATGATTTTTTCCACTGCATTATTAATGGAATAAAGTATAGAGAAGCTATATTGCCAAATATCATACAGCTAGCTTCCGCCATACCTTAAATTTCTGAGTCTTCATATTTTCCACTAAACCGAAGAATATTTTTTTATTTCAGTATCTATTCTTAATAGCTATGCTCTGCCTGGTAGTAATTTTACTAGTTAGATGACAATTTTATGAATATTATCTCTCAAATATCAATGTTAGAGCTATCTTTCATGAGATCAATGTTGAAATAGTTGATACTTTTTAAAATATATTTAATTATCATCCAAAGACAGACATACAAAATCAGTCATAGCAGCTTCATCTGAAGACCACCAACCCTTTGCCAAAAGTAATTCTATTTGTTTAATGATAAGCAATCAAGCCTTCCCTTGGATTTTATTTTCTTATAGGTGTTTTAGTTTTTCTGTGCTCCTCTACTAAATACCAAGCTAATTTGATTTATTAGGTTCCCAAATATGATCAGAATAAAATAATGACTAAACTATCAATCTTTAAGGACTAAAAAAAAAAAAATTAAGCCTTTAATCTAATGGCACGCACCTTATAAAGTTGTCTAATATCCTAGAAATTGCAAATATTGTCTAGCTTTCTTTAATAAAGGGGGGAATTTTTATAAAGAAAATCAGTATATTTTTATTGAGCATTTTTTCAAATTGTAGTTGAATTGTTCATTATTTTGGTTTTTATGTTTCTTCCCAATAAATGCAATAGAAGCTTCAACCACAAACGCAATATCATTGATTTTTCATGGTTATTAACATCAGTAGAGACAATTGTGCCCTCTGGAAAGAACAAGCCAATCCATTTTCAGCATTCAGAGTCATACTTTGAAAAGACAGAGAAGCAGCCTTGACATAAGAATAGAGGAACATGAGATAATCACTCCTTTCTCCAATCTATTCATTTCCAAAGAATGTGTTCTTTGATTTGAGGTGGAGAGAACACCCCATAAAACTACTAAGCATGTTAAATCACAACTATCTGTTCACATCATAGACATCTTAGTTTAAAAAGTGATTTTTCTGTCATTTTATGGAGCAGAGAGCCAAGTTCATAACATGAGAGAGAACCAATGTCAAAAATAGCCAGAGGCGGGAAGGGCATTGAGGTCAGAGGCCCTCAGAGCTCTTAGACTCCAGAGAGAAGATGACCACATGTTTTAGGAAAACCCTAATGGGGAAGAACAAAGGGAAAAAAAAGCTATACTGGATTTTTTCAACCAGTTTGTTAAGGGCTTATTACAAATGCTCAAACCTACTTGTATATGCAATCACCTGGAAAGCTTTTTAAAAAGTACAAATATCCCTTGTTCCATCTCAGACCAATTAAACCAGGACCTTTGGACGTGACGCCCCGCAGTCAGCACTTTTTCAAACCTCCCCTGGTGAATGTAAACTGCAGTTTGGTGTAAGAACTCGAGCTCGCTTCTGTTCACATTGCTCTCAGGAATTTGTCTTTGGCAGATACGGTGCAACATGTGATAGCAACTGCTAGAAAATTTGAAGAATTGTATCTCTTCATCTCTTTAGCTTGGAATTGATTTATCTCTCAGAAAAGCAAACTGACTGAGAGTGGCCATTTTGGGGATCTCTTAACTGGTCTAAGCGTGGCTTTTTTCTTTTTTTTTTATTCTTTTAAATCATTTTATTCATTTTATTATCTATTTATTAAATTACTAAATAATGACAAAATAATGATAAAATATCTTAAATTAAATCAGTTACATCTGATTAACAGACTTCATGTGCCAATAATAATGAATTAAACATACAACTAAATCTCAACAACTTATCAAGAATAAGAATGGCCCTTTAAAAAATTTCTTCCCTTTTCTCTTGTAAATATTCCATCTGACTACATAAAACTATATTTTACCACTTCAGAAACCATAGAAGATCCATTTTTAGCATATCCTGTGACCATCCAACTTCCTCAGTATATTTTCTAGTATTTTTCTGAAATAAAAATTAATAATGGAGGATACTATCTTATCTCTGAATTCATTAGCTAGAAAAAATATGGACAAATAATGAAGGCTGCAAGGCAGATGACATAGGATGATACCCTGGTTTGGTTTGGAATAACAGCAAGAGTCCAAACAAAAAGTATGGGACAATATTCAAGGTCTATGATCAAAATCTAAGGTCAAAGATTCTCCAATAGATGCTTGGCAGCCAAAATATAAAATAGTAGTCTAAGCACAGTGGCTTATGCCTGTAATCCCAGCATTTTTGGGAGGCCAAGGTGGGAGGATCACTTGAGTTCAGGAGTTTAAGACCAGGCTGAGCAAGAACAAGACCCAGTCTCTATTAAAAATAGAAAAAATTAGCCAGTTGGGGTAGCAGGTGCCTATAGTCCCAGCTATTTTGGAGATTGAGGCAGGAGGGTCTCTTGAGCCCAAGAATTGGAGGTTTCAATAAACTATGATGATGCCACTGTACTCCATCCAGAGTAACAGAGTAAGACTCTGAGGAGGAAGAAAAGGATAATAGAATGAGATACTGCAGAACAAGAACACAAAAATACAGAGAAGAAATCTGGGGAGATCAGATTCAGGAGTGTGATGTTTAGAATTCCAAATAGAAAATTGATTATGGAAATAGTGTGTGTGTATAACAAATGCAAAACTACTAGGGCTACACAAGATAAACGCTGGGGCCCAGGAGTTCGTTTCACAAGAGAAGGGATACTGAAATAGGTCTTCAGAGTAGGCTAGGAAATATTGGGTTCAGCAACCATGTTAATTGAGAACAGGGCATATCTAAACAAAGGAATCCAAAATTAGAATAAAATCTAGAGAAAGGAGAATGCCACTGAAATGTATCCTTGAGTATTTTCTAGGTTTGGCCATGAACCTACAACTGCTAGTAATTTAACTAAACTTTGACTTTTTCCTCATGTGTAAAATGGAAGAAATAATAAATTTATTTTCTGTTATTTTTACCTAAATGTTTTAAAACTTAAGAATAGCTGAGGATTTAAGTGATATAAAGACAGAGAAACCAACCCCCTTTCACCCTGAATATGCCCCTGAGTCAATTCTTTTTGAGGATTAAAAAACTCAAATATGGACTAAAAATGTTAAAAACTGGTGTAAAATTTGAGATCCCATAAGATCTTGCCCAATTTAGGACCCTAAGGCATTAGAGACACCTTTACCTCCTATGATTCTTTTATCTGTAAAGAGATCTATAGGGAGTATACTTTTAGGTTTTATTATTCTGTAGGAAAAAATATTTCACAGGCTCAGCCTTTAATGTCTAACTCAAGTACAGATTTGCATACATCTTGAAATAAATATGTATTTATGTATATTTATACACACACAAGACTAGTTCACAATTAACTTATTTCACAAAAACCAAAAAATGAAAATAAAATGGATAGATAATATAAATTTTTTTTTTTTTTGAGACAGAGTCTCAAGCTGTTGCCCTGGGTAGAGTGCCATGGCATCATCATAGCTCACAGCAACCTCCAACTCTTGGACTCAAGTGATCCTCTTGCCTTAGTTTTTTTTTTTGTTTGTTTGTTTGTTTCTAGTAGAGATAGGGTCTTGCTTTTGCTCAGCTAGACTTAAACTCGTAAACTAAAGCAATCCACCCACCTCAGCCTCCCAGAGTGCTAGGATTACAGGTGTGAGCCACCGCACCTGGCCAGTACTCAGAAATTTTTAATTCTAGTTCAGGCTCTATACCTACTCTGTGACTGGATAAATCATAGCCTCTATCTTTGAACTTCAGTTTCCTCATTTGCTAAAGGAGGAGAGGACAGTCTTATGCTAGGTCTTACTGATCCGACCCAAATCTAAAGTTTCATTTCTCTATAGAAGGATATTTATTAAATATCAGTAAATTATATTTGGTTCAAAAATAAAATTTTCACAACTTCTTTAATATATGAAATGTGGGAGGCTCTTTCCAATATGAAATCAAATTCTACCATTTGCCCATCAGCCATACTTAGAGATCAGAACTATATTCAGAACATTCTGTTCTTCAGGTTGAAATGGCCTATTTCAACCTATATAGATCTACTTAGGTGCCTCCTTAGAGGCACAAAGGCCATTTTCCTTCATAAAATCCAGAAATTTAACTATATAATAAGTTTTCAAGTTCACCAGGAAGCCAAGTGCATCTAGTGAACATCCCCCCCTTCCCTCATTCCCAAGGCTTCCTCTGTTGCCAGCTCCCACCACAATTCCACAGTTTCCTGTCAATAGCCCAAGAGATGAGGAAAAGGGTCCACGGCCACATTCACCAGCCTGGGTTCAAGTTTAATACCTTCAGACTCTGTTTAACTCTATATAAGATGACTCTTTCTTATGTAATTGCAAATTATTATGCTACAAGGATTTCTCATTTCTCCACTTTGACTTGAATTTCAAAGTTTTCTTTTTCCATTTTTGCTTGGTTAGTGTCTGGGTTAAGAAAACAAAATAAAAACTATGGCCTGCCATACAAACCACAGGAGCTGGTTATTTACCTATTTGTTCTTGTTAGAGCACAATAAATAATAAAATAGTTTTAGTCAATTCCTTATGTCTCACATCATGAATGAATTGCAATATTCCAAGGAGTTTTAGATAAATACAGAAACACAATAAATAACACATGATTTGAACATTCTAGTAGATTGTGACTTTTTCCTTCTATTACTAAAATATTATAGTATTTACACAGAAATTATTTCCATTGTTTTAATGTATTGATATTCTGAGCTCAATAACAAAGTGCCTTATGTTTTGAAATCATGTTTTCACCAAAAATGTTTAAACATCAATAAACCAATTCTGAGCACAAAACCTTAGGGCTCATTTAGATGAGAGAAATTCTTTAACATCATATCTGAAGCTCAGTGTTAAGGCATTTTGCTTCCTTTTTGTAAGAACAGTTGGGAGAACAATAGGCAAACAAATAATACTCATTTGTTAAAAAGAAAAGAAAAAAAAACAGAAGTTCATGTTAAAGGAAATATCCATTATTTTTATCATTATTTGCATCAGCTATAAATTTTTCAATCAGAAAGTTATTCAGGACTAGTTATGTTCATAGATCATTCACTTGGGGAAAAAAGAAAATATGCAAATTAATAACTCTGAGCTATAATTTAGTCATTTCTTACTTTAAAATATCTTATTTCACTTTAGGAAAAGGCACTGCTATAAAAAATTTTTGCATCCATACTCTATGCCCTTGATTTAGTCTCATAAACAAGATCTACTCATTTATTCATTCAGCAAATATTTATAAAGCATTTAACATGTTACTGGTACTATCCTTTCTCTAATATTTTAAGGATATATTATTGAGCTTAATGATGCTGACTGAGCCTAAACCAAGTAACAGTAGACTGATGAATGAATCCAAATTTTTAATTTTTTAAAATGACATTAAAGAAGAAACATTTATACTGGCCTACTAGCACTTTCTTTCTCAATAGAAAAGCTTATAGGGCTCAGTCAGATAAACCCACAATTTTTTGCTATGGCTTATCAGAGCAAAACCTCAAGTCCAATGTGGAACAGAGCTAACTATAGTCGAGCTCTTTAATTCAAGCTCATATTCCTTATTTCAGACAGTACATTTTGAGTGGGAAATAGAGAATGATCTACTTTACTCACCTCCCTCTCACCTGCAAAAATGCTTAACACTGGCTAGTATGCCACTGTGATTCTTTTTTCCCTTTCTCTTATTCAATAATCATCCACATCCCTTTCCAATGACATATTACTTTTTTTGTCTTGTTTTGTTTTGTGAGACAATCTCAAGTTGTTCCCCCAGGTAGAGTGCTGTGGCGTCATAGCTCATAGTAACCTCCAACTCTTGGGCTCAAGTGATCCTCTTGCTTCAGCTTTTCTATTTTTAGTAGAGACAAGATCTCACTTTTACTCAGGCTGGTCTTAAACTCATGAGCTCAAGCCATCCATCCACTTCAGCCTCCCAGAGAGCTAGGATTATAGGCATGAGCCACTGCGCACAGCCTGACACATTACTTCTATAGATGTATTAATCAGGGTTCTCCAGAGAGACAGAACCAATAGGATATGGGTGGAAGAATAGATAGATGATCAATCGATAGATAGATAGATAGATAGATAGATAGATAGATAAAGAGGATTTATTAGGGAAACTAGCTCATGTAATTAAAGAGACAGAGAAGTCTCACATTGTCATTTGCAAGCTGAAGAAACAGGAAAGCTAGTAGCTTGGCTCACTTAGTCCAAATCCAAAGGCTTGGGAACCCAGGAAGCTGACACTGTAACTCTCAATCTGAAACCAAACACCTGAGAATGCTGGAAGCTACTGGAGCAAGTCCCAGAATCCAAGGCTAGAGGGCCTGTAGTTCTGATGCCCAGCTGCAGGAAAGCAAGGGTTTCTCAGCTCCAGTAAGGAGAGAGAGTAAATTTACCTTCCTTAGCTTTTTTGCTCTATCCAGGGCCCCAGCTAAGTGGTAGATGCCTGTGCACATTGAGAGTAGATCTCCCCACTCAGTCCAGCAGTTCACACACTGAGCTCCCCTGAACACACCCTCACAGACACACTCAGAAATAATGCTTTCCCAGTTTTCTAGGTATATCTCACTCTATTTCAAGTGGACACCTAAAACTAATCATCACATTAGATAACTGAATATTGCCATTGGGTCTTCACTCTAGGAATGATTCACTTTAGTGAGGTGACTTTTTCAGTTACTCTTCTCATCTATTATATGTTTACTTTTATATTCTAACTCTCCAATCCTTTTAAATTGCAAGAGGGATTTATAATGAGGTGTATTTCATTTAATTTTTGCCTTGATACTTCACCTAGAAGCCATGTTTTACAAACATGGAAACTGATAACCAGAGTGAAAGTAGGACTAGCTCCTTGATGCTGTCAGTAAACTCACAGAGCAGAATTAGAACCCAGATACTCTTGCCTCAAATCTAATAATTTCTCTTCACTTCTTGATGCTTATGTATTGTGGTAGATATGGAAATATCCACAGAATAAGTGTTGTCTGGAGATGTGAAAAAATTCTAAGTAGAATTAAAAACAGAGAGTTCAGCTGGACACAGATGGCTCTGGTGGTGACTGAATTAACTTTACAAAAGAAAAGCTATTTTGCGATCGTCCTGTCCACTAGAAATGGCCAATATGCTTTGTAACAGAGCCAGACTGGTTTCCTATCTCCCAGGGTTTTGCTCTTTAGTTAAAAAGGTTGTCAATCGCAAAGCCTTTTCAACTGTGGGATCATCAGGTTCTGGTGAGTCTTGTGTGGCCACTGCACCTCCAGCTACAGGCTCTCCAACAGTTTGGTCTGATGAAACTATGGGACTAGTTGGACCTCAGGATCAAGATAGCTTCCTGGGAATAGAGTTTTTGGTTGTGACCTCAATGGGACCACTTCACAGAAGCAAAGCCTGGTTCATAAAACTTTGCCTGATGTTCTAGAAGAATCTTTATCAAGTGAAAGACATGAGTCTGTGATGGTGCAATAAGTAAATGAATTTCAGAGTAATGAGGCACCTGTTGAACAAGAAATTAACAGTGCAGAAACTTACTTTGGAAGTGCCAGAGTAGAGTGTCCAATCCAAACACATACAGAATTGTGACAAAGAGATTTTGAATCACTATTTCCAGAAGTAGTTAATAGCAAACTAATGATACTGAATGTAACACAGAGGACTAAGAATGACATTACTGTTTGGAGTGAAGAGATAGAAACTGAAAGAGAAATGCTCTTAGAAAAGTTCATCAATGGTGCTAAGGAAATTTGGTGTGCTCTTCAAGCTGAAGCATACAGGGCTGACTTTACTGACCAATCATCATTTTTTTGGACCATATACAAACAACACTCATTTTGAAACAGATGAACGCCACTGACATCTAGGATTCTCTGTTGATGATCTTGGATGCTGTAAAGTGATTCATCATAGTCCCTGGGTACCCATGTATTTGTAGGATGTATCTTCACTAATGCAAAACTAGACAGTCATGTTATGAAGAAATTAAGTGGAAATGAGCAGTAATGTCAATTTATTTGCTGAACTATTTGTATGTAACATTTGGGTTGATCTATAAACACTATCAAAGACTTTAATTTTTAAAAGACACTTATTTCTAAGTATTTAGCTCAACATTTATGAGTTTACAACATTCTCAACTGATTTGTGATTCTAAAACTGCAAATGCGTATTATTTGTTATATCTTTGAATACATGTTGAACACATCCACATCACATAGAATGTGGTAATTAGCATGTAACCAGGGTACAATCCCTTACTGTTATTTCTCCCCTTTATTGGGAAAAAAACCTCATGTTCAATTGTTTTGCTCAATTGCCAAAATAAATCACACATTTGGTGAGCAAAAAAAAAGAAAACAGAGAGTTGACTGTTCCCCACCAGCATTAGCCATCTCATGCCAGACCACCTGCTGCTCAGGAGCAGGAGCTCAAAGATCGCACCGTCTGTTTTGGCCTGATGATTATAAGATTTCTCCATGACAGAACCTTATGTTTCTTTTCAGGCATATTGGTTATTCTAATTAACCTCTACAGGAAGACTGGACAGCAGCCAGTCCTTGAGATTTCAAAGCTTTTAGAAACCTGACAATTCCATGTCAGTTTAGATTTGGCAAGTTCTGAATGAAAACAGGCTCACTCCTGATGACTCCTATCATGTAAACTAAGAGCACAATATTATGCTAAGAGCAGGACAAAAAAATAGTAAGGGAACAAATACACTACCAAGAGCAGGTTCTGCTTACTCAAAATATGTCTTGTGCATATGACAAATGTGTACAAAAACATGTACAGAAATTTTGTATATTTTAGAAAGTTCCCAAGACATGTGATAATGCAAAATAGATCTGAATGTTTCTTTGCTTTCATCAGTTAATAAAATTACTTCTTTAATTTAAAAAAGATATTTTGGGCTACTTTCATGTGTTAGAATTTTTATATCAATGTATAAAAACATCTTCTGCTGGGCACCATGGCTCATGCCTGTCATCCTAGCATTTTGGGAGGCCAAGGCAGGAAAATCTCCTGAGCTCAGAGTTTGAGAGCAGCCTGGGCAAGAGTGAGACCCCATCTCTACTAAAAATAGAAAAACTAGCTGGGCCTTGTGGTGGACACCTGTAGCCCCAGCTATTTAGGAGGCTGAGGCAAAAGGATCACTTGAGCCCAAAAGTTTGAGGTTTCCGTGAGCTATGATACTACAGCACTCAACCAAAGGCAACAAAGACTCTATCTCCAAAAAAAAAAAAAATCTTATTCTAAATATAAGAATTATGTGACGTGGCTTGGCACCCGTAGTACAGTGGTTATAGCGCAAGCCACATACATCGAGGCTGTGGAGGGTTCAAACCCAGCCAGAGCCAGCTAAAACAACAATGACAACTGCAACAACAACAAGAAATAAAGCCAGGTGTTGTGGCAGGTGCCTGAGGTCCCAGCTACTCAGGAGGCTGAGGGAAGAGAATCGCTTGAACCCAAGAGTTTGAGGTTGCTGTAAGCTGTGACGCCATGGCCCTCTACCAAGGGCAACATAATGAGACTCTGTCTCCAAAAAAAAAAAAAACAAAGAAGAAGTACAGAAAGATTATTTTGGAATGAATATTATAGTTATCAAAACAGTACAACATAACTGATAGGGTGAGAATATGTTTTTCGACATTATAACGGGAGTGGACCATCTGGGTTTGAATTCCAGCTCTCCACTTGTCTGTTCAGAACCCGAGGCAATTTATTCAATCTTTTTAAACTTTTGTATAAAGGTTTAAATCTTTTTATAAAGTTGTAACATGCAAATACAGCCCTCGAAAGATTGTTGTGAGGATTTAATGAGAGAACCCGTGCATAATCCTAAGCCTAGAACTTTTTAAGGTATGAGTTCTTAATCAGTGTAATTTCCCAACAATCCTCTGTCAACTTGCTTCTTCTAAACATTCCTCAATCAATATTATCATTCACCTACTATCTGGATAATGGCTAAAAATATCCCCTCTAAATAGGACACAGTGTTAATTTGAGTTTCTGTTTAGTGATGTGGCATCACAGCCTGTATTTTGTTCCTTAGATTTCAGCTGAATATCACTTCGATCCAGAAAAAGACCTATTTGTCCTCCCCAGGATTATTATCTTATAAGAAAACTAAAGTTTACCCCAGTACAGCAATGTATAACCGATCCTAATTATGTGGTGGTTGAATATTTAGATAAATTATTAAAGATATATATAAATTATAATATTTGTTTTAAGAAATAGAGGAAATAGCTTGAAGAACTCACTGTTCTATATTATGGTCAGTTAAGAAAAGGAAATAGAGAAAGGGGAAGAAAGAGAAGGAGATTAAATTGAAAAATGAAGTGTGAGTGATTTAAAGAAAAGGAAAGATGCCAGCAAATAGCACAAGAGCCAAACTGACCTCCCCTATTGTCTACCTTTTATAACTCCAAGTATCTTGATGCTGTAAAGTATTGCATGGCCTCCGCCACTCCATAGCTGATAAAATTTATTTTAGAGAATGTCATACTATCATTGACTCTTTCTGATCTAAGTGATCTGCTAAGAGAAGCAGCCCCCATTGTGACCTTTCTATCACGAATGAATGTTTATGTGTCATTGACCATTAGATTAGTATCAACCTTGGTGACTAGATCTTTGTTTCTGAAAATCCTCTATGGTACTAGAACATAGTTCTAAGACTTTTGGATTGAGCAGACTCGAAAAGAGACTGCTAGGAGAGTAAGCACAGATTTTGTCAAATTTTTATTTTGCCAAGTAAACTATTTTCTTTCTATAAATGTGAATTTGTCATTTAGCTCTGTTGTTTAAAACCCCTCCTTTTTAATATGACCAGGTAGGCTTTGTAGCATCTGGTCTCTAGCTGGCCTCTCAGACCATCTCAGTCCGCACTTCACTCTCCGTAGCTCTACTCTGCTCACACTCTGAGCCTTCCACATAAAAATATTCTTCTCTCATTTGCTTTGGTGACTCTCACACATTCTCCAGAGTCCAGTTTAAACATCACTTGTTCACAAAGCTAAAATATCACCTCTCCCTAGCCATCCCTCCACTCCTCCCTGGGTGGAAGGCTCCTTCTGTTATATATTCTGATAATGCAATCTACTTTGCCCTCCTGGCATTTAGCTCAGTGTTGAATGTGTGTGTGTATGTGTGTGCATGACAGATGAATTGATGAATATGTGTCTGACTTTAAATTATAAGCTCCGTGAAAGCAGAAATCAAAGCTGACATCCTCATTGTTTTATTCTTTTTGTCTTCTGTCTTGGAAATCACTTGTGTGGGGTAGATTCTAAAATTAACAATTGTCAAATGATTAAATGACTAAATTGCATTTCTACAAACTATATATTACTATTACTTTCAATTTCTTTATAAAGACCATTTTGGCACCAACCAATAAAAAATGGCCCAATCTTAGCACTGGGATGGTTTTAACCCTAAAATTCAAATAGCTTGACAAAAAAGAAAAATTACTTATGTGTTTCAACCTATAGACTAAAATGAATTCTTAATTATGTACCAGAAACTAATCTAGGATCTATTCTTTCTCTACACTTGGAGATTAATTGTCCCACATAGAAGACATAACCATTTCATAAAAATAGTATACTCTTCATCTACAAAGGTCCTAAAATAGCATAGAAAGTAGTTTTTATTCATACAGGATCCTGCTTTCTAGTGATAAGAACCATGTAAAAGACATGCTCTCAATTTCTAACTGGAGGTAAGAGCAGTTAGGAATTCATCCTGCAAATTTCTCCTGCTTGTTTCGTCTCGATAGCAGACAGGAAAAGTTAGAGAGGGTGATTTATTTCTATTCTTTTGGTTGTCAGTAGATAGACACTAGA
Organism: Perodicticus potto; assembly: GCA_963574655.1. Lineage (NCBI taxonomy): Eukaryota > Metazoa > Chordata > Mammalia > Primates > Lorisidae > Perodicticus > Perodicticus potto. Next base: position 9,321 of record CAUYRH010153693.1, on the reverse strand, counting down.
AAACTGAAGTGTTAAGCCCCAATTATGAATGTCTGCAGTTAACTTAAAGTGTCAGATGGAACATGATGTTAAGAAGTGGTAACTCAAATGCCAGTCTACAGGCTACGAGAAAATGACCAAAACATGTTTTCGATGTTTTTTGTTTTCCACTGTTATGAGGCAGGCTGAACATTTGATGGTTTGAGCCAACCAGCACTATCTTGCCGTGACATATTTTCTATTGACATCCGATCTGTCATGGTCAAAGAAGTTCAGAGATCATAAAACAAGTAAACTCAGAAAATATAAGCTGTTCTCATACACACTTAAAAATATGACAGGCATAAAGAATGCCATAAACATGTAAAATGGGATTGTTATAAATATTGAATATTAATCAGATAATCCATCTTTCCTGCATCAAAAATAAACATCGCTTTATGTCTGGATATACTTTTTGGACTTAGTTGTAACATTTTCAGAAGATTGTTCATATATTTAGGTAAATACCAAAAAGAGAAAGACATCTAATATTTAAAGGTTTGAAGCATACTTATTGTAAATATACAGATGTAACCTCTATAACAATGCATGTAGTTTACCACTGTTCTGGGCTTTAAAAGGGTCAAGATAGTAAATCATTCTAAAATTTGTCCACTCAACACATTATAGGGGATATATTCTGTTGGGATGCTGTGCTTCCATGAACAGACAATTATTTTTAATGGAAGTATATCCATGGACCTTGAGCACAAGTAAGCTACCAGTAATGACAGCAGTGTGACATAAACCTGCCCTCAAGTCTGTATTTCTGATTGCTGGAATGAGCAGTAGTTTTTTCTTATGGGGTTTAACATTTAGTTCTTGTGCTAATACTGTAGATATTTATTTTGAATTACATTAATTAATTTTGACTTACATTCTGTATGAATATAATCATAAAAGACTTCATTAAAATAACCAAAATGAAGAGAATAAACTGGTCATAGTAACTAAAGAATGAGACAGTTTCATTCAAGTCTTTATGCATCCTCCCTTGAATAACTACAGGGTAGTTACTGTTACTACAGGTAACAGCAAAATGATTTGCTGATTGTAATTAATGTTCACTTTTTCTTTTTATCTTATCTGTGTTCTCATCACATATATGCCTTTACATCTAAAGCTGGAAGTAGTTTAAAAGTATGTCATCTAAAATAACATATGCTGGGTGGCACCTGTGGCTGAAAGGAGTTATGGCGCTGGCTCCATATGCCAGAGGTGGCAGGTTCAAACCCAGCCCCAACCAAAAACTGCAAAAAAGAGAAAATAATAATAATAATAATAATAATAAAATAAATAAAATAACATACACTAATATATTTGCATCCCTACTCTTAACAATGAATGCACAGAAAGCCTGACTGCACACGTTCCATTCTACAGTGGAAGGTTAGAGCATTTCAAAGGAAAAATAGCAATGTACTGTATCCTACAGCTTCCTGAAACCCTGGCCATCTCTTTTCAAACAGGACTGTTTGAAAACAGGGATACGTATCCAAGTCATCTGCACCTTCTTGAAAACAAAGATATCTGTTTATGTACCAAGTTAAATTAGGAAGTTCACTTTGGTTTGATGTTTACTTAAGATGTGGGGCTTACTAAGTTTTTACTCTGATTGATAAAACTTGGTTTGGACACCATAATAATGCTCTAGGAGAGTCTAATTAAACCATTTGCCAGACGAAGAAAGAAAAGACAGAAGGCTCAAATAAAGATACAAGTGAAAGAGAAAATTTTGCAACGGATCACAAAAGATCACAAGACATGATGACTATGAACACTTATACACTAACAAACTGGATAACCTAAAAGAAATGCATAAATTCCTATATAAATATGTCCTACCAAGAAAAAATAGAAAATATGAACAGATTAATAAAGAGTAAGGATACTGAATCTGTAATCAAAAATCTCCTGAAAAGAAAAGGTTAAGTCTAGATAGGTTCATAGCAGAATTCTACCAAATATTAAAAAAAATCTAATACCAGTCTGTCTTAAATTGTCAGAAAACTGAAGAAGAAATATTTCCAAATTCATTCAACGAGGCCAACATTATAGACAAATACATTATAAGAAAAAAATATTACAGGCCAATATTTCCTAATGAACATAAACATGAAATCCTCAACAAAACACTAGCAAACTGAATTCAGCATGGCATTACAAAGATCACTTACCTGGGCCAGGCACTGTGGCTCATACCTGCAACCCCAGCACTTTGAGAAGCCAAGGCGGATGGACTGCCTGAGCTCATGAGTTTGAGACCAGCCTGAGCTAGAATGAGACCCTGTCTCTAAAAACTAGCCAGGTGTTGTGGCAGGCACCTGTAGAATGGGAGAATGAAACAAGAGGATCACTTGAGCCGGGAGTATAAGGTTGCTGTGAGCTATGACACCATGGCATTCTATTGAGGGTAACCAAGTGACACTCTGTCTCAAAAAAAAAAAAAAAATCATTTACCATAATCAAGGAGATTTGTCCCTGGGATTTATCCTTAAGAGAGTAAAAGAGAAAAATTATATGATCATCTCAAAAAATGTGAGAAAAGCATTTGACAAAATTCAACATCTTTTTATTATAAAAACAACTAGGTATAGAAGAGCTGTACCTCCATATGATAAAGGCCATGTATGACAGGCCATGTATGATGCCACAGCTGGCATCATACTCAATGGTGGTAAGTTGCAAGTTCTTTCTCTAAGAACAGTAAAAAAGTAAGGGTGCTCACGCTCACCATTTCTATTTAACATAGTACTGAAAGTCCTCCTCAGAGCAAGAAAAAAGAAATAAAGGGCATTTGAGTCTAAAAAGAAATAAGAAAATCATCTCTGTTTGCTGATGATAATATTTTACACATAGAAAAAAATCTAAAAATTGTAAGAACAAATAAACAAATTCAGTAAAGATGCAGGATACAAAATCAATGTACAAAAATCAGTTGCATCTCTATATACTAACAAATATACTATCTATAAAAGAAATCAAGAAAACAATCTCACTTACAGTGGCATCAAAATAAACAAAATACTTAGGCATAGGTTTACCCAAAGAGATAAAAAATTTTACACTGAAAACTATAAAACACTGATTAAAAAAACCTGAAGATGCAGGGTGGTGCCTATGGCTCAAAGGAGTAGGGCACCGGCCCATATATTGGAGGTGGTGGGTTCAAACCCAGCGCTGGCCAAAAACTGAAAAAAAAAAAAAAAAAAAAAAGTGGAGATGCAAATAAATGGAAAGTTTTTCATGTTTATGTTTTAAAGGAATTAATATTGTCAAAATGTCCATAATATACAGAGTAATCCACAGATTTAATGCAATCCCTGATGACATTTTAATGGCATTTCTCAGAAAGATAGAAAAAACAATCCTAAAATTCATATGAAATCACAAATGATCTCAAATAGCCAAAGCAATGCTGAGAATGAAGTACAAAGCTGAAGCAACACACTTCTTGATTTCAAATTATATGCACATATTACAATCTATGGCAATCAAAAGAGTATAGTACTGACATAAGACAGATACACAGAGTTGAACAGAATAAATCACCAAAAAATAAAGCCATGCATTTATGGCTAATCAATACTCCACAAAGCATCAAGAATACACTATAGTGAAAGGATGATCTCTTCAACACATGGTGTTGGGAAAGCTGGATATACACATGCAAAAAAATGAAATAAGACACTTTTATCTCATATACAAAAATTAACTAAAAATCGATTAAAGACCCAAACATACGACATAAAATGTCTTATGGAAACACAGGAAGAAAGCACCTTAACTTGGCAATGGTTGGATATTATTTGGATCTGACACCCAAAGTATAGGCAACAAGAGCAAAAATAAATAAATTATATCAAATTAAAATACTTCCACATAGAAAAGGAAACAAAAAATGAAAAGGCAACCTATGGAATGGGAGAAATTACCTTATAAACCATGTGTCTAAAAAGCAGTTAATATCCAAAATGTAAAAACTGAACAACTAAATAAAAACAAAATTTTTAATTCACAAGTGGGCAAAAGGCCTGAATAGACATTTCTCAAAGAAAATGTACAAATGGCCAACACGTATACGACAAGATGGTCAACATCACTAGTCATCGGGGAAATGCAAATCAAAACCACAGTGAGATCCCCTAACACCTGCTAAGGTGGCTATTATCAAAAAGTCAAAAGACAATAAGTTTCGTCAAGGATATAGAGAAAAGGTAACCCTTGTAAACTTTGTAAAATGTAAAATTGATACAATTATTATGAAACATAATAAAAATAAAACTATCATAGGACACAATTCCACCTGGGTGTATTGCCAAAGAAATCGTAATTCAGGATCTTAAAGAGATATCTTCACTCGCATGTTCATTACAGCATTGTTGGCAATAGCCAAGATATAGAAACAACGGAAACGTTTACTGACAGATGAATGCATAAAGAAATAGTAGTATATTTATACAATAAGATATTTTTCAGCTTTAAAAAAGAAAGATTTCTTGCTATTTGTAACAACATGGATAGACTTGAAGAGTATTATCTTAAGTAAAATAAGTCAGACACAGATGAAAAATACTACACAATTTCATTTACATGTGGATTCTCAAATGAACTTATAGAAACGGAGAATAGAATGGTGGTTACCAGGGGTTAAGGGAAGGAGATACGAGAGGTGATGGTTAAAGGGTCCAAAGTTTCAGTATTGCTGACAATACTGTGTTGTATGCTTAAAGGTGCTAAAAGGATAGAGCTTATCTGTGTTCTTAAAACAAAAATAGCAACATAAATAATAACAACAAAAGAGGGTCAAGAAAACTTTGGCAAGTGATAGATACGATTATGGCCTTGATGGTGGTGATAGTTTTCACACATGCATATTTATCCAAAATTCATAGGGATGTATACAGTAAACATGTACGGCTTTTTATAAGTCAGTCATACCTCAACAAAATGATATTTTAAAGAGGAAAGTGTTAGAAAAACTTCATGGAAGTGGTGACTACTAAATGAATCTTTTAATGATAGAAATGTTTAAAGCATTGGTTTCATAAAGCGGTGATGGTAATACCAACAGAACAAATGCGTTGAGGACTACAGCAGATAATATCCATGGAGTGCTCAGCTCACTGCCTAGCCTTTAGGTTTCTAAGGCAGTCAGACATGGAAACATAAATACTGCATAACTTCACTTACACGTGGAATCTAAAATAGTCAAACTTCCACATGATGGAAGCTCTGGGTGATGATGGGGGTAAAAGTACAGATTTGAGGAAGAGGATTCCAGATATACATAATAAACTAAGAAAACATTCTGAAAGCAGGAGAGTGTTCAAGTTAAGAAACTGAGATCCTTCTATTGTGGCCAAAACCTTAATAACAAGTTTATTAATTCAATAAATTAAGACTATTACCCTAAATAGACTTTACCATGATAATTAGTAAAATAATACCGTCAAGTTATAATGATATAATAAGGAAAGGAAAAGTAAAAAATAATACCCAGATGAAGGAAAAGTCATTGGGACCATACTTATATCCACAACAAAACAGCAATGCATTTATTTTTAATTCTAGTCCAGAGACAACCATTTATTTTCTTCATAAGTCAGAAGTAAGAACTATTTGCCCAAATTGTTAAGTTAAAAATACTACTCTATATCACAAAGATATTTATTAGAATCCAAAAGAAACTGCATTTGTTTGTGTTTGTGCAAAACACAAATGTTTATTATGACCAATAAGTTAATATTAGTAACTATAAAATACTCAAAACAGTGTCAGACATGTAATTTTTCAATAAATGTTAGCTGTTGTTATGATTGTGTTCTAAATATTGATTTACTAGATCCAAACATTCACATTATGATAGACATGTAAGCAATTGCATAGGCTTTTCATGAAAATATTTGTAATTATTTTGTGATCTATGGGTATCACAGAAAAAATTTTAGCTTTGTTTTCCATTCTTATTTCCATGCTTTCTAGTTTCACTGAGACTTGATCTTTACCTATTTAAGCCCCACATGCCCTGCAAGGTGCACCTAAATGCTGCCTCTTCAATGAAGTCTTTTGTTTCAAACCTCATAGTATAACTACCCACTAAACCACCACCAGTAACACAATTATAATTCCTAATCCAACAGAAAAAAAAAAAAAATCTATTCATTCAATCTCAGTCCTTTCTTTTTTTCTCTTTTTCTCCCCAACTTGATTAAAAATTCCTATAGGTCAAGGCTTATGTTTTACTTCATCTTTATTTTTCTTAATGAGAAAACCTTGTACATTAAAAGTGCTCAATGAGACTGAAATATGCTTAGTATAATTAAGATAATTGGCATGAGAAATAGTAACTAAAAGTGATAATAGCAGAAATAAATTTTCACCGGTAGGGAGTAAGTCTCATTTAGTATAAAGTATTTCAGACCATCTATTATGGGGTGAATTGCATCCCCCAAACTTCACATGTTGAAGTCCTAACCCTCAGTACCTGAGAATGTGACCTTATTTGGAAGCAGGGTCATTACAGATGTCATTAGTTAAGCTGAGGTATTACTGAAGTTGGGTAGGCTCCAATCCAATATGACTGACATCCTCACAAAAAGAGGAAGTTGGGGCACAGAAAAATGTAGATGGGAGAATGCCATGGATAGTTTGGAGTTCTATTGTCACAATCAAGGAAGCTAGGAGGGAAAAAGTTCACTCTCAAAAGTGAGTCGCTGTGGCTCACGCCTGTAATCCTGGCACTCTGGGAGACTGAGGCAGATGGATTGCTTGAGATCAGGAGTTGAGACCAGCCTGAGCAAGATTAAGACCCCCCCCTCCACACACACACACACACACACACACACTAAAAATAGGAAAAATTAGCCAGTCATTGTGGCAGGCACCTGTAGTCCCAGCTGCTCAGGAGGCTGAAGCAGGAGAATCACTTGAGCCCAGGAGTTTGAGGTTGCTGTGAGCTATGATGCCACGGCTCTCTGCCCAGGGTGACAGAGTGAGACTCTGTCTTAAAAAAAAAAAAAGAAAGAAAATATTTGTTCTCATAGTCCTCAGAAGTAACAAACTGTTTATGCTTTGATCTTAGAGTTCTAGCCTCTAGAACTGTGAGACAATACATTTCTGTTGTTTAAACTACCCAGTTTCTGGTACTTTATGGCTGCCCCAGCAAACTAAACACTCAAATTTTAACTCACAATCATCTTTACAGATGGACATTTATTGTGAAGCAGAGTTGGTTGCTGACAATGCATGGAGCCTATTCTGAAATTATGAGGACTGAATGTAATATACAAAGATAGAGCCCAAGGAGAAGTAAGTATTCAAAGAGAAAAAGAAAAAGACGAAGTGAGCACATGTGAAGTTTCTCAGTGGTTCAGACTAGGGATTATTAATCCCTGATGACTCTCACTTTCCTTCCCATAGTTTGCAATGCTAGTTGATTATCCAGGATGGCAGAGTCACAACTGCAAAAACTATAAAACTCAAGGAGTTGGGGCTTTAGTGTTCCTCAACTCCACTTGAAACCTCCTATCTTGCCTTAATGCCACTGAAAACATATTTGGCCTTCTGGAAGAAAGGACAAAAAAGCAAACTTCATTGATCTCTTTGCCTTTCCACAGGCTTTTGGTGGACATTTTCAAAGAGCATTATTATATCTGGTTGTGGGAGTTTTTTACAATAATTTGATCTAATCTTAGAGGAGTCATTTGCCTACTCTCTGATTGAACATTGAACCCACAGGGGATTAAATGGGTGAGTAAATACCCAACTATAAAGTTTATTTATGGAACCCAGCTGGTCAGCCATGGACTGTTAGAAATTATTTAGGTTTTCCCTCTTAGACAGAATCAGGAAATCTGATAGTTTCTACCCACTCTGTGAATAAAGAAGCCATTTACAGTGAAACTGTAAATGATTCAAGATTCCTTGTTTTCACCAGTCCCTTAGGAGAAGCCATAGCAAAACGCTTCCAATATCAAATGTAGTTTTTTGTAAAATTGGGGGGGATTTATTATTTTTCCTAAAAGAATGCCCCCAAATTTTATGAACTCTAGATCAAATCATCTCTCCTGCAGCAACAGGCAGACTCTCTGTTAAAAGTTGTGAGCTTTAAGCTTTCTGCCCGTACCCTCTGCGGACGGAATGAAGGTGCAAATCCCGACTGGGCGAAACTAAGCTACGACCCCATTTAACAGCTGATGGATACACTTATGGGTGGCAGAGAGCTAAAAGAACTGCCTATCTTTTAAGTATTTTCCCAGAGACTGATGGTACACTCTTTATAAAGCCATTAAAAGTTGTCTCACAGCAGCTCAGTGGCTCAGTGAGTAGGGTGCCAGCCCCATGTACTGAGGGTGGTGGGTTCAAACCTGGCCCCGGCCAAACTGCAACAAAAAATAGCCAGGAGTTGTGGTGGCCACCTGTGGTCCCAGCTACTCAGGAGGCTGAGGCCAGAGAATCACCTAAGCCCAAGAGCTGGAGGTTGCTGTGAGCTATGATGACATAGTGCTCTACAGAGGGCGACAAAGTGAGACTCTGTTTCTTAAAAAAAAAAAAAAGTTGTCTCACATTGAAGCTACATATGCCATTGATATTGCCACCTTGACTTCTCCTAGGTAGGAAGAAAGTATATGTCAGAAAAAGAGAAGTCATAGAGACAGTAAATGGGGGGAAAGGAAAGAGGAAAACAAAAATAATTTTGGATTATTTTTGGCAAGGAAATAATTTTGAATTAGACTTTTTTACAGGGAGAAATCAATCAGTTGATGTATGAAAATAAAGCTGATCTTAGGGAAGTCAGAATGGGCTTTTAAAACAACTGTCAATGCCTTTTACATTACATTCCATTTCAAAACATGTTAGAAATATGTGAAAACTGAGATATGAAAGTATCCTTTTAATGAGTGATACAGAAAATTACATTTTAATGGGTGGTATAGAAGGAGATTACAAAAGAATATAAGGCAATGGGCCAGTACCTTTGGCTCAAGGAGTAGGGTGCCAGCCCTATATACCGGCGGTGGCAGGCCCCGGCCAAAAACTGCAAAAAAAAAGATTATAAGGCAATGACAAAAGACAAAGTGAATTCTCATTTTAATACTCAAGTTTAATTTTCCTCGAGTCAAGAGTGGCCATTAAAAGCAAAGAAAAAAATCTCTATTTTATTTGAATTTTTGTTTTTTTATTTCAAAAAGTTAAGCAAAAGATTGAAATCTGATTTATTGAAATCTGCTTTGTTCTCTTGTCAAAAAACCATTATCTGCTGACTTAACCTCTGAAGGTGAGAATCAATTAATCTGC
>CAUYRH010153690.1:0-28708 GCA_963574655.1 Perodicticus potto | reverse complement strand
AAACGAATGAAGAGTACTCTTCATTTTGAAAAATATGTTTAGAGCTTATTAGACAGCTCTCTAAAGAGAAAGTAGTGCTTTCGTTTAAAAATACAATAGCTTATGAGGACAATTAATGACAATTATTGACACGGTGGGGGTGAGGGAAGGGAAGAGCAGAGAAAGAATGAGGGAGGGGTGGGGAAAGGAAGGACAGAGAGAGGGAAGGAGGGAGGGGGGTGGGGTCTTGGTGCGTGCCACACCTTTTGGGGGCAAAACACGATTGTAAGAGGGACTTTACCCAACAAATGCAATCAGTGTAACATGGTTTCTTGTACCCTCAATGAATCCCCAACAATTAAAAAAAAAAAAAAAAAAAAAAAAATATATATATATATATATATATATATATAATACCTTACTGCAAGCATCTGAATGAATCTCACTAACATAACGTTGAATGAGAAGAATCAAACACAATTGCCTCCACATTGTATGATTCTGGATATATAAAGGACAAAGGCAAGAAAACTAATCACTGCTGTTAGACTTGGGGGAATGGTGAATGGAAAGGTACATACGGGGGTTTCAGAGATTGGTGATGTAAGGAGTCTAATTTGATGCTGGTTACTCTGATGCATTAGGCTTGTGAAAATTCATGTATGATATGAATTTCTCTGGATGTTCAATAACATTTTCCTTTGTTCTTCTTGTCCAATTGTTTTTCTTATTTTTGATTGAAAATAATAATTATGTGTATTCTATATTAATAGGGATATAGGCGATGTTTTAACATATGTTTACATTATGGAAGGATTAAATCAATCTGATTAGCAAATCCATCACCTCACATACTTACCTGTTTTGTGGTGAAAGCATTTAAAAGTCTACTTTTTTAGGTTATAACCACCAGTATGCCAATAGATGACAAATGCCTATTCTTCCCGTCTGACTGAAATTTTTCCCCCTTTAATCAACATCTTCCTTTCCCCACACACCCTTCCCCCAGCCCCATCATTCTTCTCTCTATATCCACGAATTCAAATTTTTTAGATACCACACATAGGTGAGATCATGCAGTCTCGCTTTCTGTAACTAGATTATTTCACTCGCATGTTATCTGGGTTAATCCATGTTGTCACAAATTATAGAACTTTTATTTTTATTTTTTAAAGCTATGTAGTATTCCATTTTACGTGTGTATATGTGAACACCCCATATCTTCTTTCCCATTCATTTGAAAATGGACCCTTAGGTGGCTTCCATAGCTCAGCTATACCACAATGAACGTGGGGATGCTGCTTATCTCTTCAGGGTACTGATTTTCTTTCCTTTGGCCAGATCTGGAGAGGAAGAGAAAGTGGTCTGGTTTCCATCCATGTATAAAACACTCATTAGGACCTCCAAGGCGTCACTGGGGAAGGATAAGAGCTCAGGCCACAGTTGCTGGCAGAGCAATAGGGCCCGTGAAACCAGGTGTTAACTCCAGGTGAGGCAGGAGTCCCCAGTGTGGAGGCATGGACACAATCAGACAATGGTCACAAGATAAAGCCCTGTGAGAGGGCTCCCCAGGTAACCTTCAAACTGCAGAACAGCCACAAGCCACCCTGCTGTTACCCACAGGCAGAGACGGTCCCCAGAGGGCTGGGCAGAAAAGCAGAGTTTCCCTTGGCTGGTTGCTCTCCCTTCCTGAACCTGATGTTCTTCTCCTATAATACAAGGGGCCTGGACATGCCACCAGGACTGAGGTGGGCACAATGAAGCATTGGACAGTTGGTATTGATGGACCTGAATCTACCATTCTGCCCTTTTCACACTCCCCGGTGCCCCCTTCAGGCCGACAGATGTAGAGTCCCTACCCATAATCTTCCCTCCCTCTCAAACTGCTCTCTGAAAGCTGCTCCTTACACCAGATGTCTTTCTGGGTCACACAGCCAGTACGACTGAGTCAGTATGTGAATCCTAGGGAACATCTAAGGGATCACATTAGGGAGACCTTCCCCCATGGTGTGGGCTCTTTCCCACAGACAGCAGAAGGGATGCTGTGTAGCAGAGGAATTTCAGGCTGTCACCACCAGCCTGGGAAGGGACACAGCAGTGCTGGGTGTCCTGCGGCTCTCTTGAAGCTTATGGCATGCTGTCCAACTCTTTCTTCTCTACGGGGCTTCTTGAGTGGGAAAGGACATGGCTCCAGGTCCTCCTAGCCACCTGCTTGGGGACTCAACAACCCAACTGCATCAGTAGTTTTATCCAGCAAGTCAACAGGTGGCTCTCGCAGGGGATACCGCCCTATTTCTGTATGACAGCCTTGGAGCCCAGGGCAGGTCTGGGGCAAAATCCAGGAGCCTTGGATTCCATTTACAGCCTGGGTGACCTGGAGCAAGTCACATGACCTCTGTACTACCAGTTCCCATCTGTAAAATGAGAATAATTCCTAGTATATGTGGGCTGTCATGAGAGGAGGCTGCTTTGTATACTGGGTACTGCCCTTCTGAGGCCCTGGCATCAGTCTACGTCTTACCTGCCCTTAGGCACATCTGCTGGGGCAGGGGTCCAGGCTCAGTTGGATCTTTCTGAGCCACGAGTGTGTTTCAGAGACCATTATTTCGATCCACACCATGTGGGGTGCTATGGAGGGTTTTGCTGTTGAATTAGAGTTTGAGAATGGCCTATTGAATCCAACATTTTCCTATCATAAAAGAGGAAACTTAGGCCCAGAAAAAGGAGGAGACTTTCCTAAAATCACTCAGAGAATGACAGCATATCTGGGAATAGATTCAGATCAAAACAAATCACAGCTGAAGGCTATGAGCAGCCACACCCCACAGTGGATTCTGAGCAGACCCCATGCCAGGCAGACCCAAGAGATGTCTTCAGCCACAAACTTAAGAAAGCTGCTTTGCTGGCTTGTTTTTCAGCCTCTCCCTGGAGACCTCAGAGCTCTCCGGTGCATCACTGGATTGACTCTGGCTGTGAAGATTATGGGGTGTGAGCAGGCCCGGGAGGCCCAGGGGCGGGGAAGCCTGACTCGTTCATAAACACAGGCCCAGAGCAGGGTCACCAGAACAGAGGCGTGCAGGGGAAGGGCAGCTTTCCTGCTCTCTGATCCTGGTGCTGTCTCTGCCCGTCACCTCTGCAGGAAAGTAATGAAAAATGGTAGTTGGTGGGATGCGAGAGGCAAGAATGGGGGCTGCCAGGGGCCCAGGGCCAGAATCAGCACGTAGGGCAAAGCCTGGGAGCTCAGCTACATTCACTCCTCTCCTTTCGGAGGTCTCCTGGAAGCCCCAGGAGGGGTGCCTAGAGACTCCAGGAGGAAGCAGGCACAGGTGCTCTAACAGACGGCTCCCCAGCACACGACCACGGGGAAGGGCCGGCCCCATGCCCTGTCCAGTGATTCTTGTGGTCCTGCTCTCAGCAGCGCCCATGGTGGACTCTATCAGGGCCCCTGGCTATCTGCCAATGTCCAGACCCTCGGACATCTTCTCCACCGAAGGAGACGTGCTCATTGGGGCCGTGACCCCCTTACACACAGTGCTGGACCAGCCAGTAGTCAAGTTCCAGCAGTCTCCAGAGCAGCCGCAGTGCCAACGGTGGGTCATGCTCTTCTTTATCCCTGGGGAGGTAGGGCAGGAGGGAAGAAGGGAGAGCCACCCTCCTGAGCACTGTAGGCGACTGCAGACCCCCAGACTTGTCACTTGCACTCCAGGACCCCTGGCAGGGAGAGTCTAGGCTAGAACAGCCACTTGTGTGAGTTCTTTCAGAGTCTGTTTGGGGCCTGGTGGGGAGTAAGTGGTAGAGCCATGAAGAGGGACCAAACCCACACTGGGCTGTGTGTCTTCAAGAAGGGCCTTCAAGATGTCATCAAGCCCTATGACCCGGCAGAAGGAACACATCCCTAGGCAGTGGAGACTCAATTCCAGTTCCAGCTCTCTCTGAGTTGTCGAGTAACAGAAGGCAAGGCCCTTTCTCTCTCTGGGCCTCCACACCTCCTGCCCTTTGCACAATGCCAACACTCTTTAATACAATGGAGGGCAGAGCTCAGGACCTCAGCCGCGGGTTGGTTTCAGAACCATGGCTGCCAGAGTTACGATGAGACGCATCTCCACGGTCATGTTCAAGAGGTCCTGGGAAGTTTAGCCCCTTGTCAACAACTCTCCCCCATACACCCAGCTTCTGTGATTATCTGGGCTCTTTCCAAGGTTTAACTGGTTTTAAACCAGATTTCAATCTGTGAGCCTGCAGGGACTCACGTCCAGAAAGTATGTGGCCAGTAACCCACGTCACACTGCCCCAGGCCTGGCTTATTTCTGCCTGCCTGAGTTTTTGTCAAAGGCATTCCAGTGCATGTCCTTAGCATCTGCTCGGCACTCTCTGCTGTGTCCGTGGCTGTTGGTTTGCACACTTGTCTGCCTGTGTAGACTACCAGTCTCTACACTTCTGTGCCCCACCCGCCACAGTCTGTGTCACCTGTCGCCTGTCACTGTGCATTTGAACCCTCTGTCCCAGTCCATGTTTCTTCCTGACCATAGCCTCTCTCTGCCTGAGTTTTTAGACCCGATGCCATGTATGCACCTGTACTGCTGCCGGCCTCTCTCTGCATGACATCAAGTCTGTGTCTGTCCGTCTGTACACCTGTCACCTTGTGTGTTTCTCGGCATCTCTGGGAAACCGCAGTCTTTCTATCTACCTACCTGTGGGTGTCTGTCTCCCGTAGAATCCCTACTCCCCAAGAGTCTTTCTTTAAGCAAATGTACATCTAAATTCAATACCATCTCATCCAGGTTCTTCCCAAGGGGACACTTCCAGCAGCTGTTCTGTGTGGCTCTTTGGAATGTTCTGGCCAATCCTAACCCTTCCCCCTCTCTTTGCCCTCCAGATTCCAAGCCAGCTTATTCCTGAATGTCCTGGGCCTTCTCTTTGCTGTGGCTGAGGCAAAAAAGGATCCAGCCTTCCTGCCCAACATCACCGTGGGACTGCAGATTTATGATTCCTGCATCTCAGGGATCCAGGCCCTGGGCAGCACCCTGGCCTTGCTGTCCAATCAGCTTCGGCCCACACCCAACTTCAGCTGCGGCCCCCAGCAGCTTCTCCTGGGGGTGGTTGGAGGGATAACCTCTCTGGAGTCAGAGCCCATGGCTGAACTGCTGTCTATATACAGAATTCCTCAGGTAAGAGATACCTGGAAAGAATGACTGCAAAGCCCAACCTGGCAGACAGATCGTGAGTTATGACCTTGAAAGGTCACATTCCTGGGCCTGGAAGTTTCCCTTTCTTTGAAATGGGAGGTGGATCTTGGACTAGAATAGTGGTTCCCTAATGTCCATGCACAGGCTGGTGCTCCTCTGTGGTAACGTTTCTCTCATTTACAACAAAATGGCCGGGAAAGGACATGGCCATACACAGGTGTCAGTGGAAGGTTGCCAGCCCTCCTTAAAATAGCACTTTTACATTTCCAACTTTTGTGGCAAAACAAAAATTTGGCAAACTTAGGCTGAACTTTCATAATTGTTCTATTATTTTTTAAACAGCCTGGGACCCATGGGATCAATGATCCCTGGAGGCCCTTCACCCTCCAGCAGCCCACGCAATGTGCGAGCCTGCTCAGAGCATCCGAGACCTATGACCGGGCTGGATGCTCTCACTCCTCCCCTCCACGCTTCTCAGAAATTTGGAAAGTTGAACAAGTGACAGCACATTCCATTGGGTTTCTTGATGTTTCTATGAAATAGTTGCCTAGCACTGAGTTCTGTTTGATCGTCAATATATGCCAAGCCTGTTAAGCAGGGAAGCAATGTTTATCAAACCACTTCTCAGGTAAAGAATCTTTATGCCCCGCAACCCCCCCCCCCCACCAGAATGCCTGGAAGAAAGGTACGTGACGCCTAACTGTGACCTTGATAGAGATAGAGTCTTGCTATGTTACCCAGGTTGGTCTCAAACTCCTCAGTCCTCCTGCCATGACCTCCAAAAATGTTGGGATTACAAGTGCGAGCCACCATGCCTGGTGATGCACCTCAATTTCATCATCTATAAAATGGGAATAATAATAGTATCTATTTCATGCAGATGTTGTAAGGATGAAATGAGATATTAAAAATAAAGATAATAATGGGGTATACTAATGTAGCCCTTAACTATATAACAGGCATTTTCCTAAATGTTTTACATGTGTCAATTATTTAATTTTAAGAATTTTAATACATGTAAAGTATCTAAAATTTAGTTTCTACTAATAAGAAATATCCACTAAATGATAAATACAGTTATTAAGTCATTTTCAGCCAATATGAAAGAAAAAAAGCATGGGATAAACTTATTTCTCCTAGGGTGTGAATGACTGACAATATGTATATATCACTTCTCCTAGAGCAGTGATTTTCTTTTTTTTTTTTTTTTTTTAGAGCAGTGATTTTCAACTGGCATGCCATAGCACATTGGTGTGCTGTGACAGGACCTCAGATGAAAATTTTTAAAGATCATTAATTAAATTATTTTTGAATTACGTTCAAAGAACGGTAAAGATATGCCTTTTTTAACTCTTTTTTTTATGTGTCCTGTGGAAGTTTAACAATAGGTTCAAGTGTGCCGTGAGATAAAAAGAATTGAAAAACAGTGTCCTAGAAAGTAAAGGGTTTGCATAGTATTCGATTGGATGATCTTTCAATCATGACATTCGAAGCCTTAGTGGAATCTGGAAAGAAAGAAAGATATTTAATACTTTGGGGTATGAGTTTAAAGGTCACAATTATGCAGTGTGTGTGTAACTCCTCAATAGACAAGACATTTTTTGTTTAGTCATTATATTCTTATAACCAAAAATTTTTACTCTCTTAATTCCATGACAGTTTCTTAACTTGAATATTCAACTAACCATAGCACCATTGGCGCCCTGAAAAGTCTTTTGCTAACAAACAGGTTAAAGAAAATTTAGTGCACCATAAGGGCACCCACATGGTCTGACCCCCAGAAATACTCTGCATTGGCTTCACCCCTAACTCCTCTGCTCCAAAGCCTCACCCTTCCTTAAGTCAGGAGGGATGGAGAGATTTTGATGTTTCCCATCCTCTGCTATTGGATTTTCTTAGTCTGTTGCTTACGTGTGTCTCTTCTAAATAGCAAATAACTGACTTTTGCTTTTTATCCAACTTGAAAGTGTGTGTGATAGTCAAAATCTTTACTCTGATGGCCCTGCAGCCTGCCCTGCCTTGAAAAAGGAAAAACCCAGACAAAGGGTCTGTTTTCAAAGGAGTGGGCAGGGTTGGGGATGAAACATCTGAATGTTACCCACAGCAGGGAGCTGTTTCTATCCATGGGGGAGGAAGTAATAGAGCAGGGTCTCCCGACCACAGCTGTGCCCTTCCCTAAAGGCAGCCACTGCCCACATCTGGCTGAGCAGAGATGAATGAACACCCCAACCTCACTGTCCCGTGACCCTGTCAAGCCTCCTGCCCAAAGACAGAGGGCAGAGCAGCCCTGTGGTATGGTCTACAGACATCAGCCCTCATGGGTCCCAGAGCACAGGGAAGAGGGGAGAGTTTATCTAGACGGGCCAGCGAGGACTGCAGCATGCTCTCCGTAATCAGGGCTCCCTGACATGTTCTGATGCTCTTCTGCCCTCTTATAGAACTTCCTGTTTATGATGATAGGTCATTGCTTTCTATTCATAAATGTTAAACTATAATAATAGAAACAGTGTGGAGATTTTTATTTATTTTATTAAAAGGTATTTCTATGCGTTTCATTTATTATTTCTGCTATTATACTTCACTGTTTATTATGTGTTCTTTTTCTTTCTTTGTCCTTTCTTGAATTTTTCTAATGGGATCATTTTTTTTTTCCTTCTGCTGCTTTGGAATTTCTGTATCTTGTTTCTGTTCTCCTAATTATTAATCAAGTTTTTAACCCATTTGCACTTGTATCTCCCAATGCCCAATAAGACAAAACCCTCAACAGCAGACTTGCTTGTCTACTTTTCCCACCCACACTTTGAGATAGGTTTGCTCTTTAGTCCACTGCATTCCTCTTTCAGAAAGTAAATTTGCTTCTCAGGCATGAGCCCAAGGACCTGAATATAGCATGTACCAAAGGCCAGTGAGATAATAGAAATAAAGGGCAGAGTGGGAGGAACAAGGCCAAGTTCAGGGCCAGTGAGAGCATTTATGAAGACTTGACCATGCATGTTCTGGCCAGAAACATGCAGCCGGATTCTTTCCCCCCAGATCAGCCATGGATCTCAGCACCCCCAGTTCTCCAACCAGTTCCGGTTCCCATCCTTTCTTCGCACAGTGCCCAACAGTGTCCACCAACCCTGGGTCCTGGCCAAGATCCTGAGTCACTTTAAGTGGACCTGGGTGGGCCTGGTGGGTTCTGATAACGGCAACTTTGAGTGGGTGGAGCAGCAGCTGCAGAAGGAGATCGGGGGCGAGGGTGGCTGTGTGGCCTTCTCAAAGAGGATCAGCGGTCTAGACGGCAGCATCAATAGCACGGCTGGCGTCATTGCCGCAACCCCTGCTGCCAAGGTCATCGTCTGTGACTGCTACCATTTCCACTTCAGACTCTTGGCTGAGGCTCTACAGGAGAAAAACGTGACTGGGAGGACATGGGTCTTCTCCACCTCCTTCTCCTATAAGCCATCGATGCTGGGTCCCAGAGCCGAGAAGCTGCTCAACGGCAGCTTGATCCTGACCATACACTCGGGAATAATGCCCGGCTTTGAGGACTTCCTCTTGGCACTGCACCCAGCTGCCTACCCAGGCAATAGTCTGATGAGGAAGCTATGGGAGAAGCTGCAGGGATGCAGGTGGTCTGGAGCAGGGGATTCCACCCACGGTGCCAGAGAAGCAGTTCAGCCTTGCACAGGCCTGGAGAACATGACCACTGCCCACCTATCCGCCTTTGAACTCCCTGATCTGACTGCCACGTACCAAGCCTACCTGGCAGCCAAAGCCCTGTTGGTCGCCTATCATAACCTGATGTCCTGTTCTCCGGGAGGCACATGTGTGAATGCACAGGAAGCCAGACCTTGGCAGGTGAGTAGCCACAACCCCCTGCCTAGTCCCTGTCCTCTCAGCTGTTGTGAGCCTCTGATCAGCCGAGAGGCAAAGTGGCCTGATGAAAGAAGGACCAGACATAGAGCCACAGTGACATGGACTCACCTCCCAAGTGGCATTTCTGTGAAGGCTTGTCACTCATATTCCCTGAGTTTCACCTTTCTCCTCTGCAGAGTAAGCATAACACTGTAGACTTGTAGGTTGTTATAACAAGAGATCATGAACACAACCCCGCAAGTGACTAGGGCATGTTGTGGGTCACAGCTCTCTCTAGGTGGTGCGAGGCTGCTGCAAATGATGATGATAATTTGAGAACCACAAGGCGCCTTAGAAATGAGCTGGTCCTACCTGAAGCAGGGAGATCACAGAAATGGGAGACAGAGCCAGGAGAGCACCCAGCTGTCCCGATGCCCACAGCAAAGACAACATGAAATCCACAGGGGGAGGAACTAATCAAAAACTTAAGAAAATGGAAAATCTGTGATCTGGAATGTGAAACCCAGCACCACCATCCTTTCTTCATCTGCGGCTCAGCAATGGAGGCAGGAGGGAGAGGGGGATAGTTTTCCCCTGCAGTCTGAGAGCTAAAGCTGCCAAAGTCTTAAAGAGAGGTGAGACAGGTTTTAGAGAGCACAGAAAAGGGCACAGCTGGGCCTTCAGCCAGAAGAGCTGGGTCTGGGTGACTGGACTCTCACCAGCCTGCTATGAAATCCAGTTTCTGCCTCTCTGGATTTTGGGTGCTTTGGTCAAAAGAACTGGAAAAAACCTTGAACCATATGCTTGTAGAAGTTTTAAGAAGGTTGGAGTTGCATAGAGGGGCCTCAGGTGGGCTGGGGCAGTTCTCCAGGCAGTGAGAGACTAGGGGATGGGGCTGTGGACCACCTCGCTGGCAGGACCCAAAACAGATGCTCTGTTATCTCTGCCCGATATATTGGTATTAAGCATAAGACTTTGCTTGGAAAAGATTTTTTTTTAAGTAGCAACTAAAGGATTAGATTACAGGTCAGCAAACTTTCTCGGTAAAGAGCCAGATGGTAAGCATTACAGAATTTTGAAACCATGACAATCTCTATCACAACTACTCAATTCTGCAGTCATGACACCAAAGCGGCGATAGGCAATCGATAAACAAATAAACCCAGCTGTGTTCCAACAAAACCTTATTTATGGACACAGAAATGGGAATTTTCATGTCTTTCCCATGTGTTACAAAAATGTTATTCTCCTTTTAACTTTTTTCAACTATTTAAAAATGGAAAAGCCATTATTAATTCACACATCTCACAAAAATAGCAGGTAGAGGCTGTTTGGGGGCTATGGGCAGTAGTTTGCCAACCCATGGAGAAGAAAAATCTCCAGCAGAAGGGAGGGAGATGCTGACAGCTGTCCCATCAGAGGACTGAAAAGGCTTCTTATTAGCGATACCAGGGTCTAGATCCTGAAGACAACTGGCTCCTGCTGACAACAGTCAGGTGTTAAATTTTCAGGAGTTATGTAAGTTGTTTGTTGAACCATTAGTAGTTTGAAACTGGCCACGGGGGAAGCATTTCTACCATAGAAGTCAGTGAAAACTAACAAGCTGGGCTTCTTTTCCCAGAGAGCCAGTTGTTAAACATTGGGCAGCATACACACTACTAAAAGTAAGGTTTTAAAAATGAAGTTCAAGTCAAGTAAAATTCCTTTTATTACTAAGAGAAGGTTGTCTCAGTCTGTGCTGCTGCTACAACACAATACCACAGATTGGGTAATTTATAAATAATGGAAATTTATGTCTTACGGTTCAGGAGACTGGGCAGTGCAAGATCAAGGCACACAAGTGGTACCTGGTGAGAGCCTCCTCGCTGCCTCACGTGGCTGGAGGCAGAAGGGCAAAAGAGGCTGAGCTAGTTCCCACCAGCCCTTTTATGAGGTACAGGCAGTCCCCAGGTTACGAACAAGATAGGCTCTGTAGGTGGGTTCTTAAGTCGAATTTGTACATAAATTGGAACAGGTAATATTACCTGTAGTAGCCTTGGTTCATAAGCATGAGTCATACTTACTTTGTTCGTAAGTTGGGTCAGATGTTTGTAACTGGGGACTGCCTTACTAACTCATTCCTAAAGGAGGATCCCTCAAGACTTAACCACATCCCACAGCCCTCACCTCTTAACACCGTCCCAGTGAGGATTAAGTTTCAACGTAGATTTCCGAGGGGCCGTAGGCATCTGAACTCTAACAACATTTTTCAGACTAGCCACAGTTTCTTTACGATGACTTTTTGGTCATTTCATCAGTACTTATATAGTAAGACTTCCTTAAAGGCTACAAAAAATAATAATAGTTAACACTCTTTGAGTGTTTTTCTCTGTCAAGTAGCACACCAAGCACCATATATGTATAAATACGATTCATCTTCAAGATGACCCTATGAGGTAGGTCCCCGTTTTCCAAATAAGAATATGAGGAGTGAGGTCTCCACAGTGATACTGCTGGTTGAGGGCAGAGTCGAGAATAACACCAGGCAACCTGGCTCCACAGTCCGGCACTGGGCCGTGGTCTGCACTGAATTCCAGGAATCCCTCAGGACTCTCGACCCAGCTGAGCCCCCAGCCAAGTGATTTGCTCAAACCCCACTGTATGATTCTACTAGACCTTCATGGCCTAATTCAACAAATATGTGTTTATGCCATGAGTATGCCCCACATGATTGCCCATGCACCTTGGCCATCACTGGGGAATACAAACATACAAAATGTGTGTTTATCCTCAAGGTATTTACACTCTAGTTAGAAAAAGTAATAAGTAGCAAAGAAGCCAGGTATTGGTGGAAATGGCACTAGCAGGAGTGGGAAAGTTGTCCAGTAGGTTCAAAGCACTGGGTAGGAAAATAGCAGTAGAAGAAAAGGTTGGAAAGGCCAGTGGGAGTGCCATTGCAGAGAACCTCAAATGTCTTTTTGAAAAGTTCCAGATTTCAGGAAAAGATCACAATCTCTTTTCCTAACCACAAAATCAAAAGTCAATCCACTTTCTCCACAGGTGTTCAAAGATCACATCACTGGGTCTAAAGTCACTAGTGGGCGTCCTATAGGCACTTAGTTTGAAAATAGAAAAGTAAGATTTCTAATTTTTTTCAACTTTATTGGAGTATAAATAACAAATAAAAAATTATGTATATTTAGGGGGTACAATGTGATGATTTGATACACATTTATATTGGGTAATGGTTGTCACAAACTAACTAACACCTCCATCGCCACCCATAGTTACCATTCATGTGCATTATAACTGAGCATAATAGTTACATGTATTCATGGGATACAGTGTGACATTCAATACATGTATGCAACATGCAGTGGCCAAATCGGGGTAATTAGCAAGTCATATCTGCTTTTTCATCAAAAAAAAAAAAAAATTTTATCAGCCACACTGCTTTGAGCTTTGAAGGCAGGACTGGGCTTTTGTATCCTAGGCACCAACCCTCTCTGATACAAATAGTGATGCTAAGTAATAGGTGATGGGCAATTGAATAGGTCCATGTTCCTAAAACCAGCCTATGTATTGAACTTAGGCAAGGCCCAATGCTTCCAAACGTCCATTACCTTGGCTTTCATCTCCCTGCTCCCCATAGATTAACACAAATGCGGAACAGGAGAAAACAGAGCTCTTTTCTTTATGAAAAGTGCACAGGTAAGGTGCCCCCCTTCAAATACTGATAAGCATAGAAAAGGGACAGTTGTCTGCTGCTGTGGAGGACACGGCCCCTGACTGGTTCTGCTCTAACCATTTTTCTTTTTCTATCTTCTGCCCGTCTCCCAGGTGCTCCATTACACACGAAAGGTCCACTTCACCACCAGCTCCCAGGAAGAGGTTTTCTTCACAGAAGATGGGGAGATACCAGCAGCCTTTGACATTGAAAACATCTATATCCTCCCACACAAAGCGAGACAAACAGCCGTTGTGGGACACTTTGACTTCAGAGCACCTTCTGGAGAAAAGCTTCTGATAAATGACAATGCTATTGTCTGGGCAGAAGGACACTTAAAAGTGAGAGTTGAGAGCTCCTTGAGAACTACATAACACCTCCCCAACCCCAGCACCCAGAGTATTTGTTATATGTAGTATTGGGTTTCTTGGGATACTTGATCCAAAGAGGTAGATCATTCACTTAGACATGCTCAAGCTATCCAGAAAATGAAACCTTCCAAAACCACTCCCTGCCTCCCAACTTAAGGGAGCTTGCTAAAAACAAAGATAATTAATGAGTAAATAGGAAAATTAATTATATACAATTGCCAGTTCAAGTTTACCCTGAGATAGCCAACTCCAGATACCTGAAGGTGCTACTGTTTTAAACTTGCAAACTTATGTCAAGAAATAGACATTTGGGCTCGGCACCTGTGGCTCAACGGGCTAAGGCGCCAGCCATGTACACCTGAGCTGGCGGGTTCGAATCCAGCCCAGGTCCGCCAACCAACAATGACAGCTGCAACCAAAAAACGGCCGGGCGTTGTGGCGGGCGCCTGTAGTCCCAGCTACTTGGGAGGCAGAGGCAGGAGACTCGCTCGAGCCCAGGAATTGGAGGTTGCTGTGAGCTGTGATGCTACAGCACTCTACAGGGTGACAGCTTGAGGCTCTGTTTAAAAATATATATATATATAGACATTTGATGCTGAGTTTTTGTAAACAGTGGAAAATAAGCCGTGGAATCCCATTAGTCCTTTCCCAGACCTCCAAGTATCGAAGATCACCAGATGGGAGAATTCTAATTTAAGTGACAGCTACCATGTCGTGCCTCCTGCAGCTTTCTCCAGCTCACGTAGTCAAGGTTAAACACTCCCTTCTCTGAGCAACTGCAGCATTATACCTCTATAATATGAGTAAGAAAATGACCACCAAAGGCACAATATTTTCTATCCCCATCCTCAGTGATTTCAGAACAGTTTCTTCTGGTCTCTCCTTAGTCAGGCGTGTCTTTCTCCATTCCCGCAACTAATACACCTTCACATCCAAATCCCCCCACCCTCAGAGGATGGAACAAGGTTGCTGATGATGAGCAAGGGAGCAGAACAGGGTTCCAGGGATGAAATGAGCATCACTTCATCATATAAAGCGCTGGCCCCTGCCTGGTAGGTTGAGGTGTGGACACCTCACAGCTCAGGTACTCACCTTCTCACTTAGCTTCTCCTTCCCAGACCACAGAATCCTTTCACTGGCCCTGTCCACGAAAATTCACTCTGCAGGTATAATCTGAATCTCGGTTGCTCTCAGCTTGATGGATTTTGCCTCTCAGGGTTCAATGGCAATGTCTGGAAACATTTCTGGTTGTCACAAATCGGGGATACTCCTGGCATCGGGGGGTGGTGGCCAGAGATGCCACTTACAGAGAACAATCCGGTTCTAACATCAGCAGGGCTGCAGGTGAGAAACCCCAGACTCAAGGAACCCCTGAGGGGGTGCCAAGGCTTAGCTAATGTTTGCAGTCTTTGTTCTGATTCACAGAGATTCAGTGAAATATTCAGTTAATACTTCAGAATATGATCCCAGCCCCCCATTGTCACTCATTATGTACACTCATAAGGTCTGGGCACCGTCATATGGGCATCACTTGCAGCACCTTATTTAATCTTCGTACCATCTTTAAAATGCATTATTATTGCTACAGGTTGAATATCCTTTACCTGAAATGCTTGGAACTAGAAGTGTTGTGGATTTCAGATGTTTTCATATTTTGGAATATTTGTTTATAATGAGATACCATGGGGATGGGACCCAAGTCTAAATACAAAATTCTTTTATGTTTCATACACACTTTACACATATAGCCTAAAGGTAATTGTATATAATACGATTGAATTTTAGATGATTCTGTACATGAGGCAAAGTTTGTGTGTGTGAGGTCAGGTATGGAATTTTGCACTTGTAGCATCAGACTGGCCCTCAGAAAGTTTTAGACTTTGGAGGATTTCAGATATTCATATTAGCAATGGTCAACCTTTACCCCCATTTTATTGAACAGAAAACTGAAGACTAGAGAGGTTAAGCCTAAGTTCACTCAGCCCATAAATGGCAAAACCAGAATTCTAACACTCAAGATTTCTTGGTTTACTTAATCAGACTGTGAAGTCCTTAGTTTATTCCAGCTAAGCACAGTATCTTTTGCCTGTAATCCCAGCTCTTTGGAAGGCTGAGGCTTGAGGCCAGGAGTTCAAGACCAGCCGAGGCAACATAGTGAGACCCTATCTCTGGAAAAAAATAAAAATAATTAGCCAAGTTTTGTGGCACATGCCTGTAGTCTCAGCTATTTAGGAGGGTGAGGTAGGAGGATCAACTTGAGCCCTGGAATTCACGGCTTCAATAAGCTATGATCATGCCACTGCACTCCAGCCTGGGTAGCAGAGGAAGACCTTGTCTCAATACCCTGTACAGTGTCCAGCATGAATATACAGAGCAAGAAACAGAGGAAAGGGGAAAGGAACAAGGCTAGGGAAGGAAAAGGAGGTAAAGAAGGGGGTTAATAAAAAAATGAGAGACAGAAGGAAGAGAAGGAGGGACCCAGTAAGTGAGAATGACAAGGCTGATTCCTCCACCACTGCTCGATCTCCCCGGCAGTTTCCCCAGCACCCTCTCTTCTCTTTCATAGGTCCCTTCTTCGATCTGCAATGAAAAATGTCCTGTGGGAACCAGAAAGTCAACCCTACCTGAGGAGTCAAAATGCTGCTACCGTTGTCTTCCCTGCCCCAGAGGAGAAATTGCAATGTCACCTGGTAAGAAAGAAGGCTGGCCCTCGGTTGGGGGGTGGCCAGCCAGCAGCCAAGGTAGGCTTCAGTTGAAAGCTTGTATCCATATCAAAGGATGAGTCCTTCTATGGGAAAGACAATCTCGGAAAGAGGAGTCCAAAGAGGTAACGTAACGTTCACGTGCCTTCCCACGTGCTACACTGAGGCCATCTGAGGCTTACGTTCACACTTTCTTTCATTGACCATGAGCTTGTCCAAACCTAGAGCCTAGTTTAACATTTGGCACAGTGTAGGCCCTCCATAAAGATTTTTTTAAAAATCCCTCAATGACTTCACCTGTACTTTACTAAGATGTCATTCACTCAACAGACATCAGCTGGCACCTGCTGTAGATAGCCACTGTGCTGGGTGCAAGGGTGGCAAAATAGGCATGGACCCAGAGAGCTCAGGATTATTAGGAAAATGATATTGCACCCCCACACCTAGCACAGCTCTTGTCTCTCCACAAAGAAACTTGACTATAAAGTGAATTTAATTGTTTTAATAAAAGTTCAAGCATCGAGCCATGAAAGCACAGTGGAGCAATTAACTCTAATGAAGGATACACAGAGAGACTTTCCCCCAGAGAGGGTGGTGTGTGACATAGGCCTTCACCAACAAGTAGGGCTGCAAAGGCAACAAAGTAAAACCAGAAGAGTTCAAGGAGGAAGTTATAAAAAGCCCAGGCATGAAAGCAAGGAGGAGCTGAAAGTGTGGACAGTGCTGGGAGATTTCAGGAAGAAGGTGGTCATATCAAAGAAGGTCTTACTTGGCAGACTTGGGAGCATAGACTATACTTGGCATAAAATGAAGAGGAAGCCCCTGAATTACTCACGTAGAGAAGCAACATGTACTTTGAGCTGGATTTGAGGGAAAGTAAAGGACAATGGGTGTAGGGAAAAGAAGAGATGTCAGGATAGGCAGTCCAGGTTCAGAATCCAGAAAATTGTTAAAGCCTCAAATTCAGACAAAGTCTCTTCTCACACTGAAAACCCTCCTGGGAATATGGAGACTTTAGAAATACCCTTTTCCCTTTTAAAAATAAGGGTGCTGCTAAATTAAGCTGAGAAGGAGCCACTGGAAATGGAAGAGAGGGTGAAAGAAATGTAGGTAAGTAGAAATCCTTAGACTTGGAGATTAGGAGGACATCCAATCAAAGTATCTAGGAGCACAGAGATACAATCAAATCAAGGAGAGACATGAATGAGAATGTATGGCTGTTGGAGGGCTACCATCACAAAATCTCTCCTTAAGATCACTTTGGGATGCACAGCTCTGATAAGTTCCATCAGTGGAGTGGTTTAGGGAAGAGTCACTCTGTTAGAGAAAAGAGAGCCCATTATGCAGCAAGCACCCCACACGCATTCCTTGAACTAAACAGGCTGCTGGATGAATCAGTGAGTGAATGCTTTAGCTGTGACTGAATTACAACATTGCCACCAGGGCTGGTCAGCCCAAGGGGTGAAGCCTACACAGGAGTTAGAGCTTCTGCGGGTTGTCGTCTCAACTTATCTCACGACAGCCTCATGCATGATGAGCAGCTGCCGTCAGGATTCCTGCCATCTGTGTCTTTGGCCCTGCATCCAAGGACCTCAGGCAATCTGGAAGGCCCTTCGGGGCGAGACTGAAATACACACACCTGCTGGAAAAGCCATCGCTAGTTGTAGAGCCGCTTGACTGTGGGAAGGTTTCCAGAAACTTCCCGGCTCTCTTTTCTGACCCAGTTTCTCTTTCTCCCCTCAGACAGTGCTTTATGTCAGAAGTGCTCCAAGGACCAGTGGCCCAATGAGCAACAGAGCCAGTGCATCCCCAAAACCCTGGACTTCTTGTCCTATGGGGAGCCCCTGGGCACAGCGTTGGCAGTGGGCACAGCCCTGCTCTTCCTCCTGGCCCTGGCCATCCTAAGCATCTTCCTCTGGCACCACCACACCCCCATCGTGCGAGCCAACAACCGCCAGCTCAGCTATGTCCTACTGTCCTCTTTGGCCCTCTGTTTCCTCTGCCCCTTCATGTTCATCGGCCACCCAGGCCCCCTCACCTGTGCAGTGCGCCAGGCAGCTTTTGGGGTCACCTTTACAGTCTGTGTATCCACTGTGCTGGCCAAGACCATCGTGGTGGTGGCAGCCTTCCATGCCACACGGCCAGACACCCGGATTAGGAAGTGGGCCGGGCCGGTTCTCCCCAGCACCATCCCCATCGTCTGTTCCCTGGTCCAAGCAGCTTTGTGTACACTCTGGGTGGCCAGATGGCCCCCTCGGCCTGTGAACTCCACAGAGCCTGGGCCCACAGTGACCGTGAAGTGCAGTGAGGGCTCCCTGGTGCTGTTCTATGCCATGCTGGGCTACTTGGGTTTCCTAGGGCTGGTCAGCTTGCTGGTGGCCTTCCCCGCCCGCCGGCTGCCTGACACCTTCAATGAAGCAAAGCATATCACTCTCAGCATGTTGGTCTGCTCCTGCGTCTGGGTGTCCTTCATCCCCGCCCACGTGAGTGCCCGCGGCAAGGACACGGTGGCCGTGGAGGTCTTTGCCATCTTGGCATCAGGAAGAGGCCTCATGTCCTGCCTCTTCTTCCCCAAATGCTACATTATCCTTCTCCACCCTGAAAAGAACACGAAAGGACGAATGTTTGGCCGGCGCCGTCTCCAGTGAGAGAAACAGAAGCGGACCAGAGGGAGTGTCCCACTGGCACGCTGGGAGGCCACCCCTCCTTCTGAGCTCTGTCACACTGGTCTGAACCCCTCCTGGTCACTAAGCTGCTTCTACTAATAGTTTATAATAGCTTTCTATCAGGGGCAGGTGAGGCGTATTTGCAGGTAATATTGTCCTTGACAGAAACATCTGGTCTAATTCATTCTGTAGCCCCTCAGCGCCCAGCCAGGGCCTGGTCTAGAGATTATTCCAGGGAGGAGCAGGATATATCTTTGCTGAGCGAATGAATCAGCTTATGCAAAATTAGCCTCGGAAGAGATCTTTGAGAGAGGGCGGTGAGACAGAGGGGTTGAGTGGAATCAGAAAGACTTGGTTCAAACGCACCCAGACTTCTTCATGTTGTAGCTGTGTAAAATTGGGCAGGTTATGTAACCTCTCAAAGCTTCAGTCTGCTCCCATATAAAACAAGAGACCAAGCCTTCTCGTCCAGGTTGTTGGGATGAGGAAACAAGAAAATGTGGAGAAGTGCTGAATACACAATAAACACTCAAAGGGTGGATATTTACAGGCATCCAGTTCACGGTGCCCTTTTACAGATAAAGGAGCTGAGGCCAAGAGAGGGCACTGCTCTACTCAGGACATCACTGTACAGAAGTTTAGACTCAGATGATCAAGGTTCAAGTCCTAACTATGCCACTTCCTCGCTTAGCTGTGGGACTCGGGGCAAGTTACTTCACTTCTATGTACCTCAGCCTCCTCATATACAAAGGAGAATAATAATACCAACCTCATGGGATGATCAATGAGGAAGACACAAAGGAATATTTTTAAAACATTTAGAATAGTACCTGGCACATCATAAGCACTAAATAAGTAATTTGTAAATAATTTAATAAAATTATATAGAGTGGGAAAGTCTAGATCTCAATTCATTGCAGAGTCACTGAAACTTGCTTGAATCTAGGTTGTGAGAAGGAACTTTGGGGAGTTAAAGCATCATCCTCATGAGAAAAGAGCTTGTGGTCTAACATTTCCAACCTAGCCTGACTGGAGTGGACTAAAATATACTGTTTTGGGGGAGGTTTTTTTGAGACAGAGCCTCAAGCTGTCACTCTGGATAGAGTGCTGTGGCATCACAGCTCACAGCAACCTCCAATTCCTGGGCTTAAGCAAGTCTCCTGCCTCTGCCTCCCAAGCAGCTGGGACTGCAGGCGCCCACCACAACACCCGGCCATTTTTTGGTTGCAGCCATCATTGTTGTTTGGCGGGTCCAGGCTGGATTCGAACCCGCCAGCTCAGGTGTACGTGCCTGGTGCCTTAGCCAGCTGAGCCACAGGTGCTGAACCAAATATACTGTTTTAGAAGTAAACAATCTGCACCTGCTCTGATTAGCCACTTGTTTTGGAATAAATGAGGACAGGTGACTGCCGCTGACCCAATAGAGTGACCACCAAAGCACAGTCTGCTCTAAAGGAAGCCCCTCCATTCCCCAAGAGTGTGAAGATGCCAATGAAGCTCACAAAATATTAAACATCAATTAATTGAACAACAGTGCTCCTAGGCAGAGACAGAGCTTACTGGTATTATGCAGAATGTGTCAAGGTAGTAAGACATGGCCACATTTCTGGGCTGTGAGACCCAGTTTAAATTCCTGCTCAAAGGGGCTGACAAAAACTACTTTGCCCGGGCTGGCCAAAGATGTTATTTGAACCAATGAGAATGGAGTCACCAAAGAAAACAAGATATAAAGAAACAAAGAACTGTGGTATTCCATGGCCAAAGCCAGTATTTCAGCATTTTTAAGAAACATGCTCTAGAAATTAACTGCGACCAGCAGTGGTTCACGCCCATAATCCCAGCACTCTGGGAGGCCGAGGTGGGTGGATTTCTTGAGCTCAGGAGTTTGAGACCAGCCTGAGCAAAAGTGAGAGCCTGTCTCTACTAAAAATAGAAAAACTGAGGCAAGAGGATCTCTTGAGCCCAAGAGTTGGAAGTTGCTGTGAGCTATGACGCCACTGTACTCTACTCAGAGTAACAGGTTGAGATTCTGTCTCAAAAAAAATAATTGGCTCAGCACCTGTGGCTCAAGTGGCTAAGGCGCCAGCTCACATACACCTGAGCTGGCAGGTTTGAATCTAGCCCTGGCCCATCAACCAACAGTGACGGCTGCAACCAAAAAATAGCCGGGCATTGTGGCAGTCACCTATAGTCCCAGCTACTTGGGAGGCAGAGGCAGGAGAATCGCTTGACCCCAGAAGTTGGAGGTTGCTGTGAGCTGTGATGCCATAGCACTCTACCCAGGGTGACAACTTGAGGATCTGTCTCAAAAAATAATAATGACAATAATAATAATAATAATTAACTGCTAAGGATTTGGCATGTGAAAATTGAAAAAGAAGAGACTAACAAAAGACTAAGAAGCCTGAAAAGTGGAACAGGAATCTCATCACAGGTGCAAGAATATGGAACCATGGAAGAGGGTCCAGATGGGCCTTAGTGAAGCAGCCCCATGCCAAAGCTGTTGGCAGTGGTCACACAGTGGTACACAGAAAACTGCAGGGCTCTGATTTCAGAATGTAGATCCCATGACTCTCACCAAGACCCAAGCCAAGGACCTTCTCCAGGGTGGTGACCAGGGAGTTCCTGCTTAACAAGTGAATATCTTAATACCCAGAATGGGCAAAATAAGATAAGCAGCACTCCTTGCTAAATTCTATCTCACTAACTCTTGTTTATCCATAATTATTCCCTAAGACCTTCTCTAGGTGCCAGGGAAGTAGTACCAGTGTTAGGTTAGCATTGCACCCGAAATGAAGATGTTTCACACTCTAAATAGATATGCCCCCAAAAGAAGGAATTTTCTTTTCATGAATTCTCTACTTATAAAAGTTTTTCTTAACATGGTTTTATAATTTATCTTCACCTTACAGTGGATTTAAAAATACTTTAGCTCACTCTGGGAGGCCAAGGTGGGTAGACTGCTTAAGCTCAGGAGTTTGAGACCAGCCTGAGTAAGAGCGAGACCCCGTCTCTACTAAAAAAAAAATAGAAAAACGGGTGTAGTGGTACATGCATGATACTCGGAAGGCTAGGCAAGAGGATTATAGTCCCAGGTACTCAGAAGGCTAGGCAAGAGGATTCTTCAAGCACAAGGGTTCAAGGCTGCTGTGATTTGTGATACCATAGCACTCCACCCAGGACAACAGAGTGAGACTCTGTCTCAAAATATTTATATAAAAATAAAAACACTTTAGGGCCAAGCATGGTTATTCACGCCTGTAATCCCAGCACTCTGGGAGGCTGAGGTGGGCGGATCCCTTGAGCTCAGGAGTTCAAGTCCAGCTTGAGCAACAGCGAGACCCCATTGCTAAAAAATAACCAGGCATTGTGGTGGGCACCTGTAATCCCAGCTGTTTGGGAGGCTGAGGCAACAGGACCACTTGAGCCCAAGAGTTTGAGGTTTCTGTGAGCTATGACACCACAGCACTCTACCAGTAGCAAGAAAGTGTGACTCTATCTCAAAATAAATACATAAATAAATAAATAAATAAAATAAAACACTTTATCCGTCAATACCTACACATATTATGCACTCCAGATGTTTTATAAGGGAGTGATTATTTCAGTTTTTGTAATCATACTTACAAAAGTGGAGAGCTTATTTGGTCTTGGTTTTGTTTTTGAGACAGAATCTCACTCTGTCTTCAGGAGCAACATCATCACTGCACCAACTCCTGGGTGTAAGCAATCCTCCTGCCTCAGACTCCCAAGTAGCTGGGACCACAGGAGCACACTACCACACTGGGCTAATTTTTTCTATTTTTAGTAGAGATGGTGTCTCGCTCTTGCTCAGGCTGATCTTTAGCTCCTGACCTCAAGCAATCCTCCTGCTTTGGCCTCCCAAAGTGCTAGGATTGCAGGCATGAGCCATCGCACCTAGCCAAAAGTGGGTTCTTTTCACAGTTTAGTTTCTTTTATCAGGCTTTATTAAAGCAAGATTCACTTTTACACATATAGGATTTTTCCTAAAAGTTTGCATCAGAGTTTTGCCATTTGATGTAATTTATCTCAAAAATCTGGATTTATTCTTCAAGAAGCTCAAAATGGTAGGCTTTACTTGCCACTTCCTACATAGGTGTTTTTAGAGTAGTTCTCAGAATCCAGAAAATACTCCCTGTGTTTGCATTTGAATTCTTTCTGGTTACAATAATGAGGACTATGTAACCAATTACGTTTCACTTGCTCTCCATCAATCAGAAACCTAAAAGAGTAATTCATTTTGTGTTCATACCTTCTCAGCCTGAGAGTCTACAGTCATACCTCAGAGATACTGTGGGTTTGGTTTTAGACCACAGCAATAAGCAAATATCACAATAAATCAAGTCACACAATTTTTTTTAATTTCCCAATGAATATAAAAGTTTGTGTGTCTATTAAATGTGCAATAGAATTATTCATATGTCTAAAGAAGTACAAACCCTAACCATAAAATATTTTATTGCTAAAAAATGCTAATGATTATCTGAGCCTTCAGCAGGTCTTAATCTTTTTTGCAGGTGTAGGGTCTTTTCTCATTGCTGATGGCTGCAAACTGATCAGAGTTGCTGAAGTTTGGGTGGCACTTTCTGAAAATAAGACAACCATGAAGTTTGTGGCATCAGTTGACTTCACCCTTCACAAAAGACTCCCATATAGCAGGTGATACTGTTTGATAGCCTTTTTTTTTTTGGAAACAGTCTCACTATGTTGCCCTTGGTAGAATGCCATGACAGCAATCTCAAACTCTTGGGTTTAAGCAATTCTCTTGCCTCACCCTCCCAAGTAGCTGGAAGTATAGGCACTTGCCACAACGCCCAGCTATGTTTGATAGGCTTTTGTCTACAGTGGAGCTTCTTTCAAAATTGGAGCCAATCCTCTCAAACTGTTGCTGCTTTACCAACTACATTTATGGGATATTCTAAATCTTTTGTTGCCATTTCAACACTGTTCATAGCATCTTCACTAGGAGCAGATTCTATCTCAAGAAACTACTTCCTTTTCTCATCCATGAGAAGCAACTCCTCATCCGTTCAAGACTTATGAGATTGGAGAAATTCAGTCACATCTTCAGGTTCCAATTGGTTTGTGTGCTTGCTTGCTTGCTTGCTTGCTTGCTTGCTTGCTTGCTTGCTTTTGACACAAGGTCTCACTCCCTCACCCTGGGTAGAGTGCTGTGGCATCATCATAACTCACAGCAACCTCAATCTCTAGAGCTCAAGTGATCCCCTTGCCTCAGCCTCCCCAGTAGATGGAACAACAGGCACTGCCATGATGCCCAGCTAGTTTTTCTCTTTTTTCGTACAGACAGGGTCTTAATCTTGCTCAGGCTGGTCTTGAATGCTTGAGCTCAATTAACCTACCCGCCTCAGGCTCCCAGAGTTCTAAAATTATAGGTCTGAGACACTTCATCTGGCAATGAGCCTAATTTTAATATTGTTGTGTCTAAGGGGAGAGGGAGGCCCAAGGACAGGAAGAGGGCCAGGGGAATAACTGGTCAGGGGAACAGTCAGAGCACAAATTCATCAAGTCTGCCATTTTTTTTCCTGAAAATCCAGTTTATTTTCCACAGATCCAGTGGACAGATCCAGTCAGTGTGATCAGTTTTTCTGCATGTGTAATAATCTATCAAAATAAGTTTTCCCACAAGACTCTTTTCCATCAACTCTCAAAGTCCCGAGCTGACAACATATCTAAATAAAGCTCTTGAAAATCATCTCTTAAAATATGGAAGAAAATGTGGCAAGTTTTTCCTGCAACATTTATTGCACTACAAATGACTAAAAAGAGCAATTTATATTTTAAAAGGTGACTAGAACAGCAGTTGAGTTCAGGAAGTTAATGTTTTAATGCATTTTGCTCCAGTGTCAACCAATGTGCTGCACTGTCCTTTCTGTTTGCTTGTTTGGGGAGGGTGGCGGAGCACACAAAGTGGGCTTGAGGATTTCCACTGCACGGAAAGATCTGCCTCTGTAAGCGAAGTAGTGTAAGCCGCCTGTGGTTGACCCAACATTGACGTTCTTTATCACCACATTTCTCTATCAATGTGACGATGTAACAAATGAAATGTTCTCATTTAACAATAAAAACTTGTGTAATGTTTTCCAAAGCTCTGTCTTAAAATATCCAGGTCTTAAGTCTACCATCTGACATGCACACCATGATGCCCCAAAACAAGGACAATAATAACATCAAAAATCACTGATCAAGATCAACATAACAGATAAAATCATACACTTTAAATATCATGAGAACTATCAAAATGTGACACAAAGACACAAAGTAAGTATGTACTGTTGGAAAAAAATAGCCAACAGGCTATCTTAGACCTAACGCAAAATTACCACAACCCTTCAATTTGTAAAAAAGCACAATATCTACAAAGTATAATAAAGCAAAACATAATCAAAGTATGCCTGTATACCCGTTTCCTAAAGGTAAATTCTTATATTTGATCCTGGAAGGTTCCCACCTCTCACTGTCATTGCATCTTGCAGCCATCTGCCAGAATCTAGAGCACATTGCCAATACGATGTTCAATAAACGAAACGACTTTCAAAATGCATGATTTGTGCCCTCCCTGTTAACTCTGGGGAAATGCAACAGCTCAGATCCTATCTGGAGAGACTGTGATGTTGAATGAGCAGCATAGTATAATCTGCTCATTATTGGCCAGCTAAGAAACACCGTCACAGAAAATCTGTCCTTCCACTCCCCACCACCAAAACCAGTCCCCAGCTCAGCCACTTCCTCTTCCATCTACCACTTTCTGGAATCCACATTCAAATGATAATTATAAAGGTCTTGAAGAATGTACCTATCTACATGAAGGAAACTACTTGAATTATAATTGTCTTCTTACACTTTACTTCAAAAGAGCTGACATTGCCATAGAAATCTTCTTAAACCAATGTCCAAAACACCGACTGCTATAGACAGAGGACCCCTCTATATTTCAAATAAGAAGATATAGATACAAAAGTGATGAAGTGCGTAGATCACATGGAAACTCAACTTTGATTTTGGGGACTTAGTCTGCACTGGAAACTGGTGGTTGTCTACCAAAATTTGTCCTCCTCTTTTTCTACGGTAATTAGATGGCAACTGGGCATCTGGCTGCCCAACTATGAGGTATTTTTACCACCCTTGCAATTAGATATGACCTCTCACTAACTTCTCACCATGTAAGTAACAAGAAGGCTCTATATTGGGGGTTAGCAAGTGGTCTCTGTGTCACTACTGTACTCAACTCTTCCTTTGTAGCACAAAAACACCATAGACAGTACACACGAGTGTGACTGTTCTAATCAAACTTGATTTATGGACACCGAAATATCAATTCTATAAAACTTCTATGTGTCATAAAATGTCATTCTTTCAATTGACCTTCTACCACTTAAAAGGGTAAAACCCATTCTTAGCTCACAGCTCATTAAACACCGGAGCTGAACAGGTTTTGGCCTACCGACCTTACTTTGCCAACATCTTAGGGGATATTGACCCTACAAGATGGCAGAAACTTGGATCCTTGAATGTCTGTTGAGCAGAGTCATCAACCAAGCAGGAACAACTCACCTTGGACTCTTTCTGGTAAGAAAAAATCTCCTTCATTTTTCAAGCTACGTGATAGTTAAGTCTCTCTTGTTACAGCAGCTTAGCATTTTATTTTAACCCTTGCATAGTCATAACTCCTGACCCAAAGCTCTCGTCCATAGCCCTCACTGCCAAGGCAAGGAAATTGGGTCCCCCACTGCCTCCTCACCGTCCCTTCCAAGACTTGAAAGAAAAGACTCTACGGAGAGCTCCCTTCACCTCCTTGTTCCGAAGACTGTAGATGAGGGGGTTGAGCATGGGTGTGACGATGGAGTAGAAGACGGACACCACTTTGTTAAAGTTAATGGAGGAGGTCACCTTGGTCCTGACATATATGAAGAAAAGAGTGCCGTAAAAGAGGCCCACCACCGTCAGGTGAGTGGCACAGGTGGAGAAAGCCTTCTGGCGCTCGGCAGCCGAGCGGATATGCAGCAGCGTCCAGACAATGTTGCCATAGGACACACCAATGACTGCAGAGGAGGCCAGGAGCACAGCCAGGGACACCAGGAAATCGACAGTCTCCTTCAGGGTGACGTCTGAGCAGGACAAGGCTAGCAGGGGTGAGGCATCACAGAAGAAGTGGTCAATGACATTTGGGCCACAAAATACCAGTTGAGACATGAGGTAGATGGGCAAAATGGGTGTGAAGAGGCCCGCCAGCCAACAAGCAGCCGCCAGACGGATGCAGGTGCCCCAGGACACCAGGGCTCCGTAGTGGAGAGGCATGCAAATGGCCACATAGCGGTCATAGGCCATGGCAGCCAGTAGGAAACACTCAGTTGCCCCAAGGAAGGTAAAAATGAAGAGCTGGGACAGGCAGCCAGCATAGGAGATAGTCTTTCCCCCACCAACCCCAATAAAACCAGCCAGCATCTTGGGCACTGTGATGGAGGTATACCAGATTTCAAGGCAGGACAGGTGCGTCAGGAAGAAATACATGGGTCTCCGCAGCTGGTGGTCCAAGCTCACCACTAAGATGATGGCCAAGTTCTCCACCAGTGTGAACAGGTACATAATGAGGAAGAGTGTGAAGAGGAGGAAGTTTGCTTCACGCACCCCAGCAAAGCCAACCATGACAAACTCTGTTACCTGGGTCCAGTTTTGGGGGTATGGCTGCATATGTGCGAGTTTTTACAATGTAGATTCATAGCCACATAAACAATGAAGGCTCAGAGAGAACCTATGAGGATGGCAGACAGAAATACCTTTCACTTCAGAAGAGGAAAGTGAAGTCAAGACTGTTCCTATATGCAAAGAATCTGCAGTCTGTGAGGGGCACAAGAAAACAGACAATGTCAACACAAAATGAAAAGTGCTGACTAGAAATAAGACAGGATATCATGGTAGCACGTAGCAGGCAAGATCAACCAGCCTCAAGAAATCTCCTCGAGAGGGAACTGGTTAAAACTGAAACCTGAAAAGGAAGTATAAGTCAGTGAAACAAGAGGTAGATGAGGAGAGAAGACATGGCAAGTATAAGATCTCAGGCACCGGAGGGGACATCGGACATTTAGGAGACTTGATGTAGAGACAATTTACCATAGAGGTTAAGAGCGTGGCTTGCCAAGCAAGCAAATTTGGCGTCAAATATAAGGGAGCCTAACTAATAGAGTTGTGAACATTCATTTTTTTATTACCTTGTATCTGTGCACATTAATGCATTTATGGGGTACAATGTGCTGGTTTTGTATACAATTTGAAATACTTTCATCAAACTGGTTAACATAGCCTTCACTGCACTTTCTTAATTATCGTGTTAAGACATTTAAAATAAAAAAGACAAAAGAGACAGTAGTTCACAAAAGCCATGCCAAATTTCTCCCTAAATTGAAACTAAGCAGAAGCAATAAATGTAAGTAATAAAAAATAAATAAATAATTAAATAAAATAAAAAAAGACATTTATACTCTACGCTTAGGAGACTTGACATGTACCCTTGTACAATGCACCATAGGTGTGGTCTGACCAATTACCCTCCCTCCACCCGTTCTCCCCCCTGCCAACCCTCCCCCTCCTCTTTCCTCTTCATCTTGGGCTGTAGATGGGTTATAGATTGAATATGGGAGTGTGTGTGCTTATAAATTACATAATTCCTGTAAAGCACTTAGGATTGTGTTTGACTCAATAAATGTTAGTGGGGGTAAAGTCTTCTTGTTCATTTCTCCTGGAATAAAGTATGGAGGGGAAAAGGCTGTTGCTGGGCTTGAGGAGCAGGCTGGGATCTCATCAAGAAGGACTAGTAACCAAGTTCAGGGAAAGGAAAGAGCAGGCTTCAGTGTGAGGAGCACAGAGAATGGAAGTGTTATAAGCAGGAGAGCAACACTATGCTTTTTGCCCAGGAGTGCGGGGGGATGGGGCACAATATGTTTGGAGGGGAACAAGATAGGAGGCAGAAAGACTAGGCTGGGAGGTTGTTGCAAGGATAGCACGGACTGATGGTGGTCTGAATTAAGAAAAGGCCAATAAGTGTGCAGAGCGAATGTGGCTATTAAGAAACAGAATCATCCCCCTGTATCACTCTCCCTCCGGAGAAACCCCAACTGCCCCCTTCTATCATCGCCCGACCCAGCAGGAAGCAGTTAGATCGAGTCTTCACCCCTTTTCCCTAACAGCAGTTGGGGTTTCTACTCGGAGAGGGAGAATTGAT
>CAUYRH010153687.1:0-18039 GCA_963574655.1 Perodicticus potto | reverse complement strand
ATGGCCGGGCGTTGTGGCGGGCGCCTGTAGTCCCAGCTACTTGGGAGGCAGAGGCAAGAGACTTGCTTGAGCCCAGGAATGGGAGGTTGCTGTAAG
Organism: Perodicticus potto; assembly: GCA_963574655.1. NCBI lineage: Eukaryota > Metazoa > Chordata > Mammalia > Primates > Lorisidae > Perodicticus > Perodicticus potto. The sequence continues at coordinate 17,943 of CAUYRH010153687.1, read as the reverse complement.
CTGTGATGCCACAGCACTCTATCCAGGGTGACAACTTGAGGCTCTGTCTCAAAAAAAAAAAAAAAAAAAAAAAAAGAGAAAGAAAGAAAAGGCTCTGGAAAGCTTCCAAGGCAGTATGCATCTTAAAGGAAGAGGGAGTGAGGGAGAGAAGGTTGACCCCACAATAGAGTCTTTCTCTAACTGAAGGGATGATTGTGAGGACGGCATAAGGCCCAACCCTTATATTGGTCATTAATTGTGATGGGAAATTCAATAAACTTGAAGCTAAAACTTACTGAATAGCATTTTATTTGATATAGGAGATGTTACTGAACTATCCAAAGTTCCCTTGACTTTTATATATGTAATTCAGCTTTCTGGAGATTGTTCCCAGTAAGATGTTGAAATCTCCACCAGTTTCACCCCATGATACTGCTAAGGCTGCAGGTAGGCCAGAAGCCTTGCCAAAGACTAAGAAGTGTCCTCCATGAGTTTCTCCTCTCTGCATCCCTGAATAAACACAAAGACATCTCTCTGCTTGCCTGAACCTGAGGTCTGAGGTTTCACTTGTAGAGGGTCATTCTTTGGCTTAAACGGATAGCAATGGAAATAATGAGATCTCACATTTCAAGCTTTGGTTCCACTGAGACATTCTTCTCACAGTCAGTGTGGAAACAGAGATAGGCAGGGAGAAGGAATAGCGAAAAAGTTCTTGAGAGTTCTGGGTACCTGCAGAGCACACAAACACAGGGCAAGACAATCCCAGAAGTGAAACAGGAGGGGCTGAGACAAACATCCCCCCTTTACAGACTTGCCCACCATGGATACTTCAAATGTGTAGAGTTTCAATTGAGGTTATTTTCTTTTTTGAGACAGATCTCACTCTGTCACCCAGGCTAGAATCCCATGGCTCAGACTAGCTAACAGCAACTTCCAACTTCTAGACCCAAGCAACCCTCCTTCCTCAGCCTCCCAATAGCTGAGACTATAGGTGCCCATCGCAATGCCCAGCTAGTTTGTCTATATTTAGTATAGACAGGGTCTCATTCTTGCTCAGGCTGATCTTGAACTCAATCTCAAGTGATCCTTCTCCTTTCGCCTCCTAGAGTTAAGATTACAGGTGTGAGCCACTGCACCCAGCCAACATACTTATTTTTGCATAAATGCTCAGGTATACTAATGACAGTCATGTGAGTGTTAACAGTTAGGAGTACATGAAGCATGTTCACAAAAGAATAGATCAAGAAAGAAAATATATAAATGCCTATCACTGCAGTTGGTAATTGTATGCACCCAACTTTGTTAACTGCTGTCATCTAAAAAAAAAACGATGACTTAGGTCTGTTAATGAAATCAATCAAAAACCATGATAGGTTACCACTACACGTGCAGTTGCTTAAAGAGCTGAGCTCGCAAGACATTTTATCTTTCACAAATGCAGATGTACAAAAAGAGATGGACAAAAAGGCACCTCTTCTTTGAGTGAGAAGTTTTGAATGTTTTTATGTACACACACACACACACACACACGAAGCTTATACACAAGCTTAATGTTGTGATAATGCCCTTTGGGAGAGTCAAATTTCTGATGTCCAAGGCAACAGACGAAAAGTCCACCTCAGCTCTCAGAGAAAGGTGAGTTCACCTGTATGTCTTCTGCAGGCTGACTGGATGGTGTCTGCCAATGAAGGGCAGATCTCCTTGGCCTAGTCTGCTTAGACTCACCAGTAATCCCTGGTAACACACTCACAGACACACTCTTAACAATGCTTGACCAGGTTTTTAGGTGTTCCTTAATCTAGTCAAGTCAAAATTAACTCCCCACTCCTTGTCACTTGGCACCACAGGCATCTCCTTAAACCATGCTTAATTTCCAAAGAAAAACAAGAACAAGGTAACTAGTCCCAAATAACATGATGCAACTATCCTACAATTTGGGAGATTTGGGAGATTTTAAAGTTTAAGGATTTAAGACTTTAGGGATTTAGACTTCAGGGACTTTGGACCTTCAGGACTTCAAAAGTTGGGACCATGGCATTTGGGATCCTGTCTTTCCTAATCGTGATTCAAACCCCTTTTCATAAAAGCATTCACTCCACCTGACCTTGATCTAATGAGCCCACACTCAGAACCATGGTCTCCTTAGCCACGCTCATTAACCTCATGAATGAACTTGACTTTGTCTGCCTAGACCCATGGTTACCATTAGGTTTGTTTAGCTTATGTGAACAACTGGGTCCTGTCAGCCCTATGGTTGTCTTCTAAGGTGAAACGAAGAGACGCTAAATCAATACGATCCTATCTCTCTTTATCTTATGAAAGAAAATCCTTTATAACCGCATCAATTTCCATCATTATCTCCAAATATCCTGTGACTTTAAAAAAAATGTAATATAAAATGGGACTTAAAAGAACGTAAATTCTGAGACACACTTAGTTCCGTTTCTCACAATAACTTCAAATAACCTAGTCCAAGAAGGCACTTACTCGGTTTGATAGAGAATTTTTCTTTCACACATTAGATGTCATAAAGCTGACCTACAGTTTCCTGTTTGCATATATCAAGCAATTCATGCTGTGATGGCTTTGGTCTGCTTGCAAGTCATCAAGTGCTTTGCTTTTATTTCTAATTGCATCTATTTTAATAACTGCATTAGTGAAAGTATCTAACAAGTAACCATATCCTAATAATTTGAGTCAGGGTCATAAGTGTGCCCATCACCCAGGCAGTACCCACTGCGCCCATTAGGCAGGCCTCTGCCCATCCTCTCCTTCCTTCTCCCCCCAACCAACCCTCGATGAGTCCCACTTCCCTCTATGCACTCGTGTGCTCATTGGTCACCTCCAGTCTAACAGCCAGTGCCTGCAGTGTTTGTTCCTCCCTTCCGTAGACGTGTTACCCAGGATGATGGTTTTCGGTTCTATCCAAATTGCTGCAAAATGCCTCAGCTCATCCCTCTATGTGGCTGAGCAGTACTCCATAGCATACACACACGACACTCTGTCAATACACTCATGAATCACTGGGCACCTGGGCCAACGCTGTATTTCCGCAACTGTGAACCATAATGCAACATGCACTTGAGTGCAGGTGTCCTCCTGACAAAATGACCTCCCTTCCCCAGTAGTGTGCTTGCTGGATCAAATGGTAGGTCTCCTTTTAGTACTTTGAAGCATCTCCATACAGTTTTCCATAGAGGGTGTACTATTAATAATTTGCAGTCACACCAACAGTGTACAAGGATTCCATTTTCTCTGCATCCACACCAGCATCTATTATTTTTGGACTTTTTAATAAAAGCCATTCCAACTGGGGTAAGGTGACAGCTTACTGTGGTTTTAATTTGAATTCCCCTGATAATTAGTGACATTGAGCATTTTTTCATATGTTTACTGGCTATTTGTTTATCTTCTTTGAAAAGCTCCCATTTGTGCCTTTCCCCTACTTTTTAATAGGGTTGTTTACTTTTTTTCTTGCTGATTTGCTTGAGTTCCTTATAGATTCAGGTTATCAGCCCTTTGTTGCATCTATAGCTTACAAATATTTTCACCCCTACTGTAGGTTGTCTATTTGCTCTGTTGATAATTTCCTTAGCTGTGCAGAAGGTTTTTAATTTTAAAAAATCCCATTTATTTATTTCAATTGTTGCTATGATTGCCAGTTAGATCTTTTTAATAAATTATTTGCCTAGGCCAATAACTAGAAGAGTTTTCCAACATTTTCTTCTAGAATTTTTGTGGTTTCATGGCTTACATTTAAGTCTTTATCCATCTTCAATTAATTTGGGGGAGTGGTGACAAATATGGATCCTGTTTCGTTAGTCTGCATATGGCTATCCAATTTTCCCAGCACCATTTATTGAATAGCGTTTCTTCTCTCCAGTGTATATTATTGTGTGCTTTGTCAAAGATCAGTTGGCTAGGCTTGGTGCCTGTGGCTCAAGTGGCTAAAGTGCCAGCCACGTACACCTGAGCTGGCGGGTTCGAATCCAGCCTGAGCCCGACAAACAACGATGACGGCTGCAACTAAAAAATGGTCAGGCGTTGTGGTGGGTGCCTGTGGTCCCAGCTACTTGGGAGGTGGAGGCAGGAGACTCGCTTGAGCCCAGAAATTGGAGGTTGCTGTGAGCTGTGATACCACAGCACTCTATCCAGGGTGACAGCTTGAGGCTCTATCTCAAAAAAAAAAAGATCAATTAGCTGTAAGTAAATGGTTTCATATCTAGATTCTCTGTTCTGTCCCATTGGTCTATGTGCCCATTGGTCTTTTGTGCCAACACTATGCTGTTTTGGTTGCTATAGCCTTGTAGTATAGTTTGAGGTCTGGGAATGTGATACCTCCAGATTTGTTCTTTTGCTTAAGATTGCTTTGGCTATTTGTGTTTTTTTTTTCTGGTTTCAAATAGAGCTTAGAATTATTTTTTCTTGATCTGAGAAATATGATGTTGGTATTTCATTAAGGATTGCATTGAATCTGTAAATAACTTTGGGTGGTATGGCCATTGTAATAATTCTGATCCCACCAGTCCATGAGCATTATGTGCTTTTCCATTTGTTTGTGTCATCTGCAATTTATTTCCTCGGTGTTTTGCAGTTCTCTTTGTAGAGATCTTCCATCTCCTTGGTTAAGTATGTTCCTAGATATTTTATTTTCTTCGTGGCTATTGTGAATGGTATTGAGTCTTTGATTTCACCCTCTGCTCGACTGACACTAATGTATAGGAATGTTACTGATTTGCATGCACTGATTTTGTGACCTGGGACTTTGGGGAATTAATTTATCAATTCCAAAAGTCTCTTGGTGGAGTTTTGGGGGTTTTCTAGATAGAAGATCATATTATCAGCTCAGTGGGTTATGTCAACTCAGTAAGTTTTTGTGTGGAAATAAGGTTTCAATTTTCTTGGGTACACACCTAGGAATGAAATTTTGGGGTCTTGAGTATATCTTTTAATATCTTAAAAGGGGAAAGATGATGTTTCAAATGTTGCCTGAACCTTGGGTTTCTCTGCTTCACCAAGAAGTCATGTGGTACGAGTGTGAAATTTGACTAAGCTGTTCTTTCCTTCCTATCTCAGCTAATGCAATGGTCTGAGCAGATCTCCTTTAGTAAAAATGCCTTGGTGCTCGCCCCAACCTGCTCCCTATGGAACAGTGTCCTAAAACAAAGTGTATACTTAAGTAAGTATTCTTCCTTCTAAAAAGAAATAAAAAGTAGTAACTTTGCAACATTCAAAATGGAAATATGGCAATGTGCCCTTGTTTGGCTCTTAATAAATCTCCTCCTAGAACTATAGGACCTTGAAGGCCAAAATAACACAATGACTTGGAAGATGAACTTGGTAACTTGCCAGGCAAGGTGAATAATTTTTCCCCAAGAAGATCCTTTGACTCCTTCTACACGTGGACCAAGAGCGGGGAAATATATAAACCATATATTGGTTAACAAGATGTGCATTATACTTTTTATTCATGTAAACAGCTGGCCTGATCACACACCAACTAGTTGAAATGAAAATTAAATCACATGGGCCACGTACCATTAGATCATTTAAAAATAAAAATTTAGTATTATTTCTGGTAGACTTTTGTCTCCTCTATCTTATATTGTTTGTAGACATAGCTACAATTTGAAGAACAGAATGTATCCTTAGAAATGTGCTACATGGATAAGTTATGCCATGAAGAAAGAGGCGGGATATATTTTTGACTTTCCAATCTGACTGCTGTAACTTGCTTTTCTCACTTTCCATGTGTGTCATCATAGCTTTTTTTTTTTTTTTTCCTGTAGGCTTTTCAATTCTCCCTGTACCTTCCTTGTTTTCTTCATTTTGACCCCATAATTCCTGAATCACCAATTTCACCATTTGTGATTATTTTCAAACGATGGCATTGCGTAAATCCGTTTCAGGGATATATCCATCAAGTGAAAAATTCGAATGTCAGTAAGAATCATCTCTGTAATTTGCTAATGCATGTCTGAAAAATACAGAACATGTGATATGGGTACAAAAATAACTTGAAACAGAAGGCTGGGGAGCGAGAAGCAGATAAAATACACATACTAAGTAGTTTGTTGATTCTTCCCCTCATAAACTAACCCACATGTCGCTGGCTGCCCTGGGGTTTCTCTAGCGCCTGCACTTCATACATCCCCCCTGTGACGTTTCCGAGCCCTGATTCTCCGCGTTTGTGCTTGTCAGGCGTGAAGCATCTTCCTTTCCTGGCCACTCTTCTAAGAGATGGAATGCTGTAGCTTCATTCTAATCACAAGTTTCCTTGGGAAAATTCCTTGGCTGCTCTACAAACAACTCAAATCCAATATTTCACCAGCGATAAGTGAAATTTATGAGGTCCACAATTATGATTTGTATTTGCGGTCCCTGCGATTTGTATGAATATGAAGCATCTCAAGTGTACGTGCAAAGAATTCAGTGTGACACAAGGACACCAGTGAGATGCAGGCCTTGGGCTGCGTGCTGCTCTGCGCAGTGCAGAATAGTGAAACTCCTCAAACTGCATCGCCAGAGCTTTCTCATTCCTAAGATTCTTTTACCTGGACTCTTCCTCTACAGCTCAAAAAGCGTTCTCTCTCGACTTTGCCAAACAAATCTTTGTCAGTCACTATTTTTCACAGTCACTATTTTTCTCGGTTCAGCTCAGCAGTTATTATGATACCTGGTGCTGTTTGAGACATGGAAGGATTGTTAAGAACATGTTGTTTTGAGGAGCATGGGAGACAAAGTATGGAAAAAATGGGCCTGCAATAGTGCAGTAGATACATGAGTCCATGCTGCGGTGGGAGGAAATGTGCATGCAAATGATGAGAAAATGAGGAATTCATTACATGGAAATAATCCGAGAAGACTTCATTACAGAGTTAATTGCTAAGCAGACTGCTCTCTATACGAACTAAAAGATTTTTTTGGCAAAGTAGAGACAGAATGCTTTTTGAATTGTAGCAGAAGACTCCAAGTGAGAGAATCTTAGAAATTAGAAAGCTCTGGCAATGCAGTTTGAAATACAAAACTCGGCAGTGCCCGTAGCCCAGTTGGCAGGGCGCTGGCCACATACACCTAGGGTGGCAAGTTCGAACCCAGCCCAGGCCTGCTAAACAAAAATACAACTGCAGCCCAAAACCCCCCCCAAAAAAACAGACATTGTGGGCTCGGCGCTTGTGGCTCAACGGGCTAAGGTGCCAGCCACATACACCTGAGCTGGCGGGTTCGAATCCAGCCCGGGCCCGCCAAATAACAATGACGACTGCAACCAAAAAATGGCCGGGCGTTGTGGCAGGTGCCTGTAGTCCCAGCTACTTGGGAGGTGGAGGCAAGAGACTCGCTTGAGCCCAGGAATTGGAGGTTGCTGTGAGCTGTGGATGCCACAGCACTCTTTCCAGGGTGACAGCTTGAGGCTCTGTCTCAAAAAAAAAAAACAAACAAACAGATGTTGTGGTGGGTGCCTGTACTCCCAGCTACTTGGGAGACTGAGGCAAGAGAATCACTTAAGCCCAAGACTTTGAGGATGCTGTGAGCTGTGATGCCACAGCACTCTACCCAGGTGACAGCTTGAGATCTGTCTCAAAAAAAAAAAAAAAAATAGAAACTCATCTAATCAAAGAAGGCAAGGGACTCAGTTCTGACAAACAAGTCTGCAGGACCCTGCAGGGTACCACAGTGAGAAATCTTTTCTCTCTTTGAAGCAGGTGTAGCTGATGGTGACCTTCTGTGCTCTTTCCTGCTTGGAATGACATGGGGCTGGGGTCAGAAGCTGAAACAGTTCTCTCCCATGTGAAGGAAAGGCCAGGCAATTGTGCGACTCTGCCCCCAACATCTCTCTGTGTCCTCTTTTGTAACGTGAGAAAAAGAATAGCTCCTAGTTATAAGTCACATTTTCTAGTATTTGAAGGCAGGCTTACTTCGAATTAATAATCTTAGGTGAGTTTTTGAACTGGGAGTTGCCCATATCCTAGCGGTATTTGGTGATACAAAATTTAAAATTAAAAATGCACATGATCATAGAATTATTTCATGAGAAGGGCATTATTTTATATCTTCCAAGTTTATTCCCTGGAAGAACCACACTGAAATAGTTATATATCTCCATTTCATGATGTGTAGCTAAAAGTAGATTTTCTGATTTTTCACCCAAGTTTGACCCATTAAGCCTCACTATCTCCAACAAGCAAATCTGAAACCCCTTTGCATGGCCATAAATTTAATGTCAGTGAGGATTGCAAGATACATTTACAATGTCATTTATTTTTTATTTAGTTTTCCTTCCAGCCCCATGAAGTCATCTATCTGTGCTGGCATTTTTTTTTTCACATTAAAAGATTATTGTATCCTTTCTAAAATCTAAGCTTTCTACAGCACCTTTTCATATTTTATGAAATAAAGGTATTTTAAAAACTCATAGTTTCTCACCCCTTCAATAATTGCTTTTTCACCAATTTTGGTAAGTGTCAGCGTCAGGCGGGTTTAAGGACAGCATGTCTTGAAGGTGAGCAACTTGTGTCAGAGCAACCAGAGACTACGGGGTCCCTTCCAGTCCCCGTAGTCTGGACCAGTCCCCGTAGTCTGGTCCAATCACATGACTGGTCCTCAAAATCTGTTCGGGGACTTTTTAAAAATCTCTACATTCACCTTCAGAAATCCTAATCTAGTGGGTCAGGAATAAAGACCGGAAATACTTATTTTTTAATCTTTCCAAATATTCAGCCGGGTTTGGGGACCTCTAACCTAGTCCAATGCTCCTCCAAGCAGGCACCCAGTCCAGCCGGGGATGCTGTGACAACACAGATTCTGTCTCAGTAGATCCCACGCTGGCCTGAGAGTCTATGTATTTCCTGCCCAGCTCACAGGTAATGCCCATGCTGGTAGTACATGAAGCACACTTTAGCAAAGATTGTCTAAAACACACCCCAGTGCCACACTGTTGGACTACAGGCAAGAAGACTGAGGCTGGGAAAGAGTCAATAGTTGCCCAGGTCACATGGGCATGCAGTGGAGAGATGAGGAATAATCCAGGCTCTTTAATTCCCAGCCCAGTTCTAGTCCCAAAAGTTTGGCACTCGTCCCCCAAAGCCACATCAGAAAAAAGAGGTACAAGCCATTTGAGAAGGAGAAAGAAATTTATTTCTTTGCCAGCAAAGGAGGAAAATGGAAGACAATGGTCTCAAAATCCAAATTCCTGCTTCTGAGCAGAGCTTTTAAAGGTTCTGATCTCAAAATCCCATGTGGGACCAGGACAATCTCATGACCTCTGCCCAGAGTCAGGCCATCTTCAGCTAAGAGGGCCTCGTGACCTCCCCACACCCCATCTTCAGCTAAAATCTTGTGACCTCTCCCCAGATGATTTCCTTGAGGTATCTCCTATGGCACAAAGAACAAGAGACATTCCCTGCCCCTCCTGATCACTGGCCAGAGGCAGGAAGCAAGTTTCAGTTCCCAAAAATGTGGGGAGACAGAAAATAGTTTTGCCTTTTTTCAGGCCATGCTCTCTGTAACGGTGCTCCCTGCAACATTACACCAACTTAGGAGAAGAGCCATCTGCCTGTGAGAACTGCTGGTGTCAACGAGGACTAAAGATCAGGAAGCTACTTTGGTTCACTCTTTTGTTTTCTTAGGGAGTCTTTGAATAGTTTGTGTTCTCCTTCTCCACCTCTTTTCACCTTCTCTAGCCTTCTCTGATCTAGCCTGTGGTGTGCTGTGAAATGTTTAACGATCAGATTTTTGCCAAAAAAAGGACCTGATTTGTAATGTTTGTTGATTTCCATGGTTTAAATACTCCTACCATGGCCAATTGGAAGCTACTAACCTGACATTTTTTAATATGAAGCAGGAAAAAGATGCCCCCAGTCAGCTGTCAGGAAATAGTGGAGGCTGGCTTCCGTACACTCTTGCCTCCGGTTCTCTGGCTCAGAGGAGCAGAGGCCACAGGTCAGAACAGTAGCTGGGGATGCAGCCAGACTGCGAGGAGTTGGTACCTACCTACAAGAAATAAAAGTATTGCTTTTGAAGCCAGCCAACCTCTAGAGTAACGGATAAGATATTTTGATTTGCATGTCTTAGCAAAGCTAACACAAAGAAGAGAGAAAAGGTGATGGGGAAAGAATGTGCTTATAAATGAAGTGAAACATTTAGAACATCGAAAACAAGCAAACAAAAATTAACTGATTACTCTGCAGGCAGAAAATTGTGTAGATAGATGCTTTCATTTAATCAAAATACAACCAAAACATGAGATCAATTTGCAATTCAACTCAACAGTATGAGCTCCGGTCTCCTGTGCTCAGGGCATTTAGCTAGGCTCTTGCAGTATAGGTTTTATTTCATGGGATCTCACTGTAATTTTTCTGTTTTTCCTGGAAGAAACCACTTCTGCTAGTAGTCTCCCTGAGAAAGCTGAGACAAACAGCTCTCTATGCCGATGCAGAGGTGATGGCTTTCCATCTGCCTCTGGACACCAGTGTCATTTCTATTTTTATAAGTAGAGGTTCTCTATTAAGAAAGATTCATCATATTAACTACATTATACAGTACTAGAGAGAGACGACATATAGTTATGCACAACAGATAACTAGAATCTGTGTAACAAATATGTACATTGTTTAGTCAAATCATACAAAGTAGGACAAGCATAACATCATTGCTATTGCTCATTAAAAATGGGTTAAATGGCATAGAAGTATTATTTTTCCATGTAATTAATGAACAATAAATTAATGTGTAAAGAAAAATAAGAGGATAAATGTGGACTTCCAACACGGAGAAACTTTAGGTATTACATACAGGTAATAGTCCCTGGGTTATGAACAAGATAGGTTCTGTGGGTTTGTTCTTAAGTTAACATCTTATGTAGGTTGGAACAGGTGCATTGATTTATTACTGGTAACAGCCTCTGTTCTTAAGTGCAAGTCAGATGTCAGTTGGATGTTTGTAACTTGGGGACTTACTGTAATAGCCTCCTTTTCTTTTCTTTTCTTTTTTTTTGAGACAGAGCCTCAAGCTGCCACCCTGGATAGAGTGCCATGGCGTCATAGCTCACAGCAACCTCCAACTCCTGGGCTTAAGCGATTCTCTTACCTCAGCCTCCCAACTAGCTGGGACTACAGGCGCCCACCACAAAGCCCGGCCAGTTTTTGGTTGTAGTTGTCATTGTTGTTTGGCAGGCCCGGGCTGGGCTCAAACCCACCAGCTCTGGTGTACGTGACTGGCGCCTTAGCCACTTGAGCTATAGGCACCGAGCCAATCACCTCCATTCTTAATTGCAAGTTCTTGCAACTTGGGGACTGCCTGTGTTTCTATCAAAAATAGCATTGTTTTTCTCTTAAGTTACCATTTTCTGGTTTCTCTACCTAATACAAATTCCATTCACCAACAAAAACATTTTCCCCACTCTCCACCTAAAGGTTGTCACCACTCACTAGCTCTCTTGGGGAAAAAGCGCAATTCTTGTCTGTTATCTGTATTTAGTACGTGCTGCGGTCCTATGTCCCCAGACCCCTCTATTATTGCCTCTCTTGGTCAATTCGTCAGCGCAGTTCAACTAAGGTATGGTGATATAACCAGACAAGATGAATTCTCTAAATATGGGATGGGTTAATCATCACCTTTTATTGGCTCTCAAATGACACAGGCAAAGAGTTAATTCTAAAGTCTAAGAGCCTTTATACTTCCACACAGACCTCCTATTGGAGGGTTGGAAAAGATTTCTAAATTTTATATTACAAATTAGAAAGTAAACATTTTTAACCTGATAGAAAAACAACCAAAGGGAATAACTGGTGGTGCCTCACTAGACTGATGTCAGAACTGGTGGTACGAAGCAGGCCTCCTAATCCTCACTCCAGAGTGGTGACGAGAAGAGGGTAGATATCTTTAAGAGACGTAAACAATAAGCTGATCAACTGCCATTTTCAAAAGGCTCTACTCATCATTTCAGTTACTTTAGGAATCGCAACTTTTCCACTTTCTGCAAATGCAGGCAGAAATAGTGAGCCCTTTCTCATTTTTCCTCTGATGCCGAGCGTACCTCTGGGGGCTAGAACCACAGATCCACTGTCTAAGGACCTGCTTGCTGTCACAACGAGAACTCTCAGAAGATGCCCATTTCCTCATTAGCTAAATATTTCACTTCTTTGAGTTATAACTTGTAACTTCAACAAAATCCTTGCAAAGTGATCAGGAAGGTCCTTTTGAGGAGCATAATCCTGATTTTGTTATTTTTTGCTATCTTTTCCTAGTAAGGCTATTGCCTCTCCAGCACTCTCTCTCCTCCTCTACCTCAGTTTTTGTAATCTGATTACTCTAAAGATACTCTTCCTCATATAGAAGGAAAATAATTTTAAGAAAAGAAACATTTTTGACCTCTGGGAGTGTAAGCAGCTGGGGGTCTAGGCACCCTTTGCGCTCCTCAACACCAAGCTCTTCGGGCTGCAGACGGCTGAGCAGCACACGCTGCTCTCCTTCCCAATGGCGGGCGGCGGTCCAGCAGGTGCACCCCCCTCGAGGTGCTCCCAAGGCGAGAGCATCCCCTATGCCCCAGTCCGCCAGAGGAAAGGCCGAGCCGCGGGAAGAGAGAAGATGAAGCGCCTGTCTTAGAACAGCGTGAGAGCCGCATGAATCCCCTCCGCTGCCCTGTCAAGTCCTGTGAATTCTGTCTCTCATAAGGTCCTGACAGTCTCCGGACTCGCAACGACGTTTTCTACCTGCAACCCGAGCAGTCCTGCCTGGCCGAGTCACCTCCCCGGTATTCTGGGATTCCCGTGGACCGCGGCCTGTTGGAGAGCATGCTCAGTCGCATCCTGGCTGTGCGTGAGATTCCTAAGGAACTGGGTCGTCCTGGGGAGGAAGACCGGGCCTGAGCCCATGTGCCCTCGGTATCCATTTTTCACATCATCAGTGTCTGTCCTGTGGCCACGTTACGCAGAGTGACTGGCCCAGGAACCACTGCTACTCATTCGAAGGACCCTGACTGCCCCTTCCCACTCACCCATTCCCTGCCTTCTCGAGGACCCCCAGCTTTTACCTTCTTCCATACCACTTGTCAAGCCCCGGCCCTGGTCTTCTGTACTCAGGAGCTGGTCTCCCGGTAGTGGGTAAAACCCAGCTGGCCCATTTTCCTTATACTTCAAAGTGAACCTTTTCTCTTGGGTCCAGACTCTGGGTAGAGTGTTAATATCTCTGGTGGTCCTGTTGACTTTGGGTTTCCTGACCCATCCCACAGAGGTAAAGCCTCTTGTTCCTGGCTTTGACCTAGGGAAGAACCCAGCTGCCAGCTGCCATCTCTGCCCTGTGCCCACTTCCTTCTCAACTCTTCCCCAGTACCACTAAAAAGCGTCTTGTCTGAAAGTTATGAGAGCAACTCTGATAGTAATGACGGGACCATTTATCTGAAACACAAAGCTGACACACTCTTCCCCTCCTGTAAGATAATTGGTTGCTGTTGCCCTCTCACCACCGTGTCCCCCACCTCACCACAGCAAGACTAGCCCTTGGTGCTGCAGTTTAAAAAAAGCTTCCAAATACGTTCTTGTCCTCAGAGGCAATGTAAGTATGGGGAGCAGACTCCTGTTGTGAACATTCCTGTCCCCTTGTATATTGTATATATTGTGTGTATATATTATGTGTTCGTCTTTCTCTGACATCTTAGGCTGGCATGAGCCATGGTGTCAACATGCTTAGCCCCTTTCTGTAACTGCCTCCCTGTACTTCAATGGACAGTGCTCCCAAGTCAAAAACTACCTTCCGACATGGGTGGGGGCTGGGTTCCCTGTTTTCCCCCTGTGAGAGCCAGGCAAAGGCTATGGAGGCCTGGGTCATGTAGGATGGGATCTGCGGTCAAAGGACAGGTGAGGAGCTCTTGGCAAGTTCCCTGCCCCTGCTGCCTACATCTCTCTTCCCCACCTTGACTTTGAGAAAACTATGAATGTCTGGAAAAGGAGGTATGCAGTTCTTTCCCTGTTGGCTTTGTTGTTCCCCAGCTTTCTTTTTGTGTTTTTATAACTGTCACTGGTTTAGCCACTGTTTAAATTGTATATATTGTTCCAAGGTGCCTGTCCTGTCCCTTCTGTGAGCCATGCCCACCCTTGTGTTGTAGTGAGAGGCTGCTGTCATGACTAACTTTCTGTCTCTGGAATTGTTTGTTTCAAATAAAGAATTAAAATTGTCAAAAAAAAAAAAAAAAAGAAAGAAAGGAAACATTTTTGAAATATATTACCTTCATTCTGGAATTTGCAACACCAGCGAGTTCTTACTAGAGCAGCGGCCCCCACCTATGTTTCTATTAGGGGAAAACTGAAGCCATAGGGCAGAATCTAACATGGACAAAGAGCCAGAGTGGAGAACATTGCCAGAGTCGCATCAGTGGCTGTATGAATCAGAGTATGAAATGCAGAAAGCCTGGCATATTATGTCACCATATACGTGCCAGTCACACGTGTGGGTGTCAGAGGTCACTTCTTCATTTATAGCTAAAAAGTGGAAGATGACTCATGTGTTCTCGCTACTGATGTAAACAAAACAATGTAGGTGGACAGTATCCCCTGGAGGTTGCTGGAGAAGTGAGTGGATGAGCGGGCTGGTGAGGAAGTCACTCCACCAGCTCCTTCCCCTTTCCCAACTGTGCACAGACTGCGCCCTATAAGGTGCCCAAGGACACTGACGTAGTCCACGGCGGGCTCAGACACCTGAGATCACAGCGGGCATTGACCTCTATGGCTTAGGTGGCCAATTTAAATTCCATGATCTATTATCCCAGCCTTGTTCTTTCTTCAGCCATGGATATGGCTCTGGAAGAGGAACTATTTGCATTACATAAAGGAAATGACAAAATTAATACGACTCCAGAGAGTACTTATAATATTACATCATTTTACAATAGCTTTATCATTTCACATTAGCATAAAATGTTGGACAGAGACAGGGATTCACAAATCTTAAATGGGAGTATTTAAGCATTTTTGGTCTTTTACTTGATTAATTTCATCAAAAATTATTGTGTTATTAGTACTTTTCAGGCACATCATTGTAGGTATGCTCAGAGGCAACTTCCAAAAAAGGGAGTAAAATATAAAAACAGAACATTTTAATCCAGTTATCTTTTAATATATTCCTATATTTTATAGACCTCATGTGACAAATGATTTCTGCTCTGTCTGGCCTGTATGATAAGGATGAGTTATTTTTAAAAATCACGCCTGTAATTTATAATTTAAGCCTAATTTGGCCTCTTAACAATTACTCTTTTGGTCGGGCACAGTGGCTCACACCTGTAATCTTAGCACTCCGGGCATCTGAGGAGGGAGGATCCCCTGAGCTCAGGAGTTCCAGACCAGCCTGAGCAAGAGGAAGAGCAAGACCTTGTCTTTTTAAAAACAGAAAAATTAACCAGGCATCATGGTGAGCGCCTGTAGTCCCAGCTACTCAGGAAGCTGGGGCAGGAGGATCACTTGGACTCAGGACTTTGAGGTTGCTGCCAAGGTATTCTAGCCTGAGCAATATTTTGAGACTCTTGTCTCAAAAAAAAAAAAAGGAATCACTCTTTTTTTCAGGCTCATATTTACACCAACAGTTGTGACATTTATAGTAGAAGGGAGATAAAAGATTTAAAGTCAATATTGTTACCTAAGAATAAGTAAAGACTCCTTGTTACCTGGGATTTCATGAATGCTGTGAGATGCCCCTTCGTGCTGAGAAGGCTGTCTGGGAGGGCTGTCATTCACAGCTACCTAGGCAGGCCTAAGCAGAAGCCACACATGGTGACAAGGACAGGCAGGAAAGTGTAAGCAGTGGAGAATGACACATTGCCACCATTTCAATCATGTTGGACTGTCAAAACTTTCTTAGTCAAAAAATTAAATATACTTTTCAGCAGTTGTAGTGGTGCCAACTTTGCTTTTTATTTTATTTAGTTTTTGGAAACCATGCCTTATTCTGTTGTCCAGGCTGGAATGCAGTAGCTGAATATATAAGTCACATAGCTCAAGCCATCCTCCTGCCTCAGGCTCCCATTTAGCTAGAAGTACAGGTGCACATTACCACACCTGCCCTATTTTTCTTATTTTTTTTTTGTAGAGACAGGGCTTCTATATATTGCCCAGGCTGGTTTTGAACTCCTGGCTTCAAGCAATCCTCCCCACTCTGCCTCTCAAAATGCTGGGTGAAAAGCGTGAGCCTCCGTGCCCGGCTAACTTTACTATGTAAAAGAAGCCGTTGTTTGGTGCCTACTTCTCAGCAACGCATAACTTACTGTAAAGGTTCACAGGCTTAGTCACAGCTCACCCCTCCTTTAAATGTGCCTTTCAGAGGGACAAGGGGTGTGTCTGCAGTGTGTTTGCTCCTGAGTCACTCAGAGAGTGAGCAATCAGCGATGGGTGACCAGGAAGATGACAGCATCCCATCATTGTTTGGGGTTCAGAAACTAGTAAACACTGAAGACTTGTTTTAGTTACACATAAAAACAAAATTATACATTTGTTCTTTTTGAGGGTGTGTCTATGTGGAAGTGAATGTGCTCTTGTGCAAGGGCACACACACCTGCTTGTTCAAATAGCTATGAAGAGACCCAAGAGAGCTCTCCTCTGAAGATCTACGTAGGAGTAAGTCATAGTTGCCAGATCAGTTTTATTAGCAAGGAAACCTTCAGGTAAAGTACGTGAAAATCTCCCTGCTGGTCGCTTTGTATGACCTTTAGTTTTCTCATTTTAATTAAAGGATTCCCTGTAGCTTTATCATCCCTTAGTCTTGCCTCTTCAAATAGAGTATTATTAATAATTCATATAATTTTCAATGATGTTAAAATGAGAATTACAGGCCTTAGAGTTAGACTGACAAAACTTATTTGGAGTTCTGCACAGAGGAGGATTTATCTGCCCTACTATTTGTTCATTTCTTTAATCATTTCTTTTGATTAGTATGGCCCCTGGATATTTATTTTATACCTTGAGTGTCTTTGTCTCTTCTATTACTAAAATTGTTCCAGTTTTGGCCTCTGGGAGCTTTTTCAGTTGGCTTTTGAGCCCCATCACTGTGGGGTTTTGTTTGATTTGGGGGGGGGGGCTGTTGCCACTGTTGTTGTTTGAGTACCTCCTTAATTTCTGGAGGCGCTCAGCTCATCTTATGTATTTTCAGCTCAGTCCTAAAATCAGCCATTGCTCTAAGTAGTCTTGGTTCTTCTCATTGAAGAATGGCATTAGAAACCAAGACCTCTTTGCTACCCGAGTATTACTGTTGTTAGGCCCTCTCAGTTAACAGAACAAGAATATATCTGTGTGTGTTCTAATAAGTATATATGTATATGTCTATGTTTCTATATGTGTTTATTTTTATCCATATTAAGTCAAACATGAATTCATACTGATGTCTCCAAGTCCAGCCCAATACCACGTGGATTATTCCGGCCTTTCCTCTTAGTTTGATGTGTAACCTTCTACTCCAAAAGTGAGGTGCCTGCCTCTCAACATCCCACTCCATTAGATTATTTATTCAATACCAGTATGTGTGTAACAGCTTCAAAATTACTTTTTTTTATTTTTAACATAAACATGTGTTTATTAGGTTTCCACTTTTTGCCTTCACAGAATTAAAAAGGCTTAAAATTTAATAACAGTAACGATGTTTAAGATAAGGACTAGAAACAAAAACCTTGTAAAGAATGAACAAGATAAATATATTTAGAAAAGAAATCAGACGATTGCTGCATCGAAATATTAAGCAATAATAATAATACAAAGAAAGTAACATTCACATTGTCAGATAAGAGTATGTCTATCATAGAATGCTTTGACTCTGAGGCTCAGTATGGAGTCATCAGTTAACTTCTTTTTTTTTCCAAAGTCTCAAAAAATAGACAACTAATATTTATAAATAAAAGTAAAAGATAATTTCAAAAAACAGATCATGCCAAATCTTATAGACAATAGAAAAAGAAGAAATACTTCAAAATCATTCTACTTAATCTGG
>CAUYRH010153686.1:0-27620 GCA_963574655.1 Perodicticus potto | reverse complement strand
AATTTCACATGTACCCTTGTAAGATGCACCATAGGTGTGGTCCCACCAATTACCCTCCCTCCGCCCATCCTCCCCCCTCCCCCAAGCACTTACTTTTATTTTCATAACGACTCTAAAAGTAGTGGCAATTTTGTGTTACTTTAGTGTCGGAGATGCTGTCATACGGGGTGGGTCAGAGGGTGAATCAAATGTTATCATTTGATGGGGTGGGAAGGGAGGATGGATGGAGGCAAATGGAAACTGAGGATGTGGAGAGGCTAGTGACAAGCTAGGTGTGAACTGAGGTGAGGAGGGACCATTCTTGAAAATTCTTGCTCTTCTTGTACAGAAGTCAAGGGCATAAATTTCAAATGGTGAAAACTGTGTTTATTTCAGCTGACAAGTGGCACAGCAGGGTGCAGAAGAGGAGGCAAGCTCATCATCTTGCTGGACTAGCGCTGGCTCTGACACTGAATGTCTGCCTAGGAGGGTGGACATTTGAGCTCAGGGCCTCAGTTTTACTTATCAAGCAAATGGGCATCACATGCCTGCTTCATCTGGTGCAAAGTATTGGTAGATCAAATATAGGAAGTGTTGAAGGAAAAACTTTATTTACAAAATAAAATTTAATAGTTTATTTGAACCAAGGATTTGTGAACTGGGCGGCACTCAATACCAGAAGAGGTTCAGGGAGGTCTGCTGTGGTAGTGTGGGCTTTTATAGGCTGAATGCTGAAGACAAAGACAATATATTTGATTGGTTAGGGTAGAAAGACCCTAGTTAGAGGTTAGTTGGTGGTTTCTGACTGGCAAAGTCTCTGTTTTGATTTTAATCTTTACACAGGGCTTTGGTTTGCTACCTAGAAACTTAAAGAGCTATAGCTGCCCCAGACTACTGGCCTCCCAACTAAAATGGTTTTAACTGACAGAATTCTCCTTGTGCAATACACTAACAAGGGTGTGGCTTATGTGATTGCAGAGGAACTTCTGGAGGGTGAAGGGCTGAGCCCAGAAAGCGTTTTTTTCTCATCTCCATTTTGCATGAACTTACTCTGTCCAGAAGCACTAGATCAACCTACTTTAATTCTACTTTCACAAGTAGAATTAAATATACCAGGGGCAATTTCCAGGGGCATTGGCAGGTTTGAAGAAGGTGAGGAGAACTGGCATATTGACGCTGACTGGGAGCAGAGCAGGCAGGCGGTAAAGGGGCGGTGGGTCAGGACAGAGAGGCCATGGTGCAGGGACTCATGTTTGTCATTGTGCATGTGAGTGGCTTCTCCCAGATGCACTTCCCTGGGCTCCGGGTTGTCCGTTTGAGGGAGCCCGAGCTGCTGGCTGAATGCCCACCTAGGATTCCAGAAGTCACTGAAGGTCCTGTTCTGGTCTAGAGACAGGTGAGCCAACGACTTCTTCCTTATCAGCAGGGAAGCAGTTGCTTATTGGAGGGACTTTACTAAAGCTCCAGTGAGCTCCTCTAGCAGCCCCTGGATCGTGTCTAAATCTAATACGGCTTTAATCCTCCTCAGGAGCCTTGATTAGGGAAGTGGGGGACTAAATTTAGTCTAATCCAGTTTACAACTTTGTCCTATTCCAAATTCAAGCAGTTTGTTTAGGCCTGACTCTGTCCCTCTGGACACCTATCCCCTGTCCTCTCCAAGAGGGTGCTGCCTGTGCTGGAGGGGCCTCCAGGACCGGCCGGCCGGGCCCTTGTGCACGCTGGCCCGTGTCTGCCGTGCGGGGCCTTCGGCTGTGCTCACTGTTGGTATTGGACCAGCAGCCTCCCGTCTTCTTTTGTTTAGGCCTCGGGAGGACTGAGGGGTCACTGGGGAGCCGGGCATGCATCTCTGTCCATGCATGGCTCGCAACCCCATGGGGGCGCCCTGGTGGTACCCTACAAAACCTGTCTTTGTAGTGGTTTTCTCTGGGTCCCAGTTGGGGAGAGGCCAGGAGGCCCTTCGTCCTCTGTGCTCACATCCACCCATTCAGGCGCTGCCTCACCCTCAGGAGTTTAGAGCCCACGTCTTATTGCTCTCCCTGCCTCACTTCCTTGAAACCGTGCTGACCGGTGTGGTGAGGGAAAGTGGGCCCACTGGGGCGAAGTGGGGGGACGCTAACCGAGACACCCACTGTTAATTCTGCAGGCACTGATTCCTCTGTTGTGTGCAGACCCATGTGTAGCTTTGATACTTTTGTTTCCTGGTGTCCTTTCTACCCTACTGGAGAAAATATATCAGATCTGTCTATCTGCCCACATGTAGTCCCCCCGTATCCATGGGGGGTCGGATCCAGGAACCCTCTCCAGTGTGGATACCAAAACTTGTGGATGCTTGAGTCTGATATAAAATGGTGTAGCATCTGCATAGAACCTGTTCACATCTTCCCCTATGCTTCCACTCGCTCCTCGATCGCTTATAATACCTAACACAACGTAGATGTTACAAAGTCGTTGTTAAGCTGTATTGTTTAGGGAATAATTACAAGAAGGAAAAGTCTGTACATGTTCAGTACAGACCCGACCATCCATTTTTTTCCTGAGTATTTTGAATCCACGCTTGGATTCCTGGATGTGGACCACGCAGATTCAGAGGGCTGACTGCAGATCACATACATATTTGTGTGTGTGTGTATTCACATTTCACTTGTTATAAATGAGTCCTTGTCGCTCAGTATCAAATGACCCCATACAATATACCAGGAGGGACAGCTCATTTTGTAGATTAGGAACCTGAGACTCCTGGGAGTCAGGTGACTGCTGCAGGCCACTCGGCAGGGAGTGAGGGCTGGGGCTCTCTGAATCCAAGGCCTGTGTTACTTATATTCTTCTGAGTTTGTAGGTTACTCAAAAGCAGAGTCCTTCACATCTGTCTTGTCAGTGTCCTGCAGACCATCCTGCATGAGGCGATGTTTGCTTAAGTGCAGGCGAGTAATGAGGGCATAGGGGGCTAGCCCTTAGACCAGGGGAGACAAACTCAGGATGTGTTTTCTGAGGAGGGTTGAGGCTGGTGCAAGATGCTACTAAACGATAGAAGTCAGCTCTAGCTCAGGATGTCCACAAGAGAGTACTCGGCCAGTTCATTCACAGCTGCTGCTATTGGGCGGTGATGATATGGCTTGGGGGAGCAGGTGACAATGATCTCAGAATAAAAAGACATACTTGAAGGTGCAAAAAAGCCACAGCATTGCTGGATCCAGGTGTCGCCAGGGCTGGCAGGTGTCTGGATCCAGGGGTGAGCTGGGGGAGGGGGCAGAGGTGTGGCACAGAACACCCAAGTGAGTTGGGGTCTGCTAGGTTCCGAGTGACTAGCTTTGCCTCTGCTCACAGGGGGTGAGGGTTGGATCTATAGGACTTGGAGGTAAGAAGGGGATGATTGTATGGCTTAAAGGTCCTGAAGGAGGTCAAGAGGTCAGTCTCCCAAGTGCAGGTGGACCTGAGTCTAATCAGGAGCCCTGACTTCTGTTGACCAGGAGAGGAAGGGAAACATAAACCAGCCAATTAAAGACACTAGTATGCCTCTGCCTCTGTCTGGTTCTTCTGTATGGAATTTTGTTCAGCGGTGCGAATGGAGTCAGGTGTCTCCCGCTTTGCACAGGCTTGCCCCTCCCCACCCTCACCAAGGTGGCAGCGGGACACAAGGCAATGGGAGAAGCTGGCTAGTCCTGCGTCTGACTGGGGCACTGTGTGGTCTCTTCTCATGATTCTCTCAGGGGCCAGGGGACCCTCTCTGGCTACCTCAGCCCCAGCCCTGCGCTCATTAGCACCGTAGGCACCACACGTCACACCTCCTTCCCAGTGCCTGGCCCCCGAGGTCTACCCCACGGCCTCTGCCCTGGGATTGGCCTGCCTCTTCCTCCCTGCGCTCAGCTCAGCCATCTGATGGCTGAGGAGTCGGAGAGGGAGGGCCCCTTTCCGTGTCCCTCACCGTCTTTCTGCTGAAGTACTCCGTGATGCCATGGTTATTCTGTCCCCAGAGTCCCAGATGGGAAGCAGATCCTAAGCGCTCTCTGCTTTGGCTTCCTCTTCAAACTATCTGGAGTGTTGCCATTGTTCCCGCTCCAGCCATTGTTCAACCTGGAGGAGAGGGAGGGACTCCTGCAGGGTCTCTGTCTGAACTTTTTCCTTTCTGTTCTTTCCTTCCTCTCTCTTCCCAGCCCAGAAGCGGCTCCAGTTCTTCCCTCGGTGCTCGGGAAATTCCATTAAGCTATAGATTGAGTTCTTACTACCTACAGCTTAAAATAATGTTAGATGTTCAGAACGTCAAGCTTTGATTTTAATGTATAAAGGGACACTTGAATTTAGAGATTTCTTTTTTAACAAAGCCTGATTCAGGATTATTGTCTCTTGGTGAACTTAAAACAATTTTTTTTTGACAGAGCAGAGTAATGACTTCATTGTTACAGTTGGGGGTATGTCTTCTTTTTCTGAAGTCCTGACACCTGCTGATAAAACAGGTGAGGAGTTCTAGGAGTTCTAGGGCATCATTATTTGAGTGGAATTAAAACATCAACTTATTATTTTAATGAACATTAAACCCATTACATATATGACCTGAATAAGCATTAGAAGAACGAAGCCCAGATAGTTCCCAAAACTTCCCATGAGGTCAGTGACCCAGGCGACCCCACTCCAGCTCCCTTGTTTGCCCAAATCCTGCTCAATCAGAAAACACAGCTCTGTTGTTGTGCCACTGAGCAGAAGGATGGCAACTGCAGTTTTTTTTTGGCTATAAAGGACACGGTTTATTATAATGGCTCATGGAACTCAGGAAAGCAGTTCACATGCTAGATCACCAGTTTAGTATAAAGGATGCAACTCAGGAACAGCCAGAGGAAAGAGATGCGTAGTAAGGTGTGGAGCAGGGACACGGAGCTTCCGTGCCCTCTGTGGACACACCACCCTCTGGAATACACCCTGAAGCTCTCCAAACCCTGTCGTTTGGAGATTTTTACGGAGGCTTCATTGCACCGGCATGATTGATTATTAACTCAGTGGCCAGCCCCTCTCCCCTTCCCTGAGGATGGGGATGGGGCTGAGTTCCAGGCTTCTAATCAAGGCTTGGTGTTTTTGGTGATCAGCCCCCACTCACAGGCCCACTAAGAGTCACTTTATCAGAACAAAAGACATTCCTATCACCCAGAAAATTCCAAGGTATTAGGAGCTGAGAGTCAGGGACAAAGATCGAATATTAAGGGAAAAACTCTACCTAGCACCCCTATTGCTCGGGAAATTACAAAGGTTTTAGGAGCTCTGTGCCAAGAACAGGGGTAACTGTGTTTTTGTTTTTTAGCGGCATAACACCTACAGGTTTATTTCTCATTCACATAAGGTTTGCTGTGGATTCTGGAACTCTCCAAGCAACTTAGTTCTACACTGCGACTCAGGTGTCCAGGCTGCTTGCACCTTGTAGCTATGCCATCCAGAGCAGACACCCTCTGGGTCACGGCAACAGGGAAGAGAGGCTGGAGGGTTGTATGCTGGCTGTTATGTACTTTGGCCCAGAAGTGAGACTCACTACTTATCACCTGTTGGCCAGAACTGGTCACATAGCCCTACAAAGTGGCTGGAAATATGAGGGAGCCCTTGGATATATGGCCAATCATAAATGTCTGTGCTATAGTCACCGAGGGCTTCCACACTGCTAACTCCAAGAATCAGTTCTCTGTCCTCACCTTCTTGGATCCTTGTGCAATGTCTGACCCAGCTGATCAACCTGTTACACTCGAGCACTCTCTTCATTTGGTGTCTGGATAACACACTGGGATGGGTTTTTCTTCTATCCCAGTGTTTACTCTTTCACAGCCTTCTCATGCTATGGAAACTGTAATTTAATGAACATGTGCTATGTTCTAGGTGTTACCAATCTCATTGATCACACAGTACTTATTGTAGTAGGTGTTATTGTTACTCCTGTTCTATAGATTAAGAAGCTAATACAGAGAGGTAGTGTATCTCGCCCAAGTTCACACAGCTATGATGGCAGAGAAAGATTTCTGAACTGTGTTGTTTTGTTTTCTTGCTAAGAGATTATATCTTGTCACTGTAATCAATCTGAAAAGGCTCTAGATGTGTCTTTTTCACTTGCCCTTTCAAAGTAGTTCTCTGAAGCCTTGTGCAGGATTTCTTATTCCTAGTCATTGTTTTTTTTTTTTTTTGTTTGTTTTTTTGAGACAGAGTCTCACTATATTGTCCTTGGTAGAGTGCCGTGCCGTGGTGTCATGCCTCATAGCAACCTCAAACTCTTGGGCTTAAGCAATTTTCTTGCCTAAGCCTTCCAAGTATCTGGGGCTATAGGCACCTGCTACGATACCCAGCTATTTTTTTTTTTTTTTGAGACAGAGCCTCAAGCTGTCACCCTGGGTAGAGTTCTGGTGCATTACAGCTCACAGCAACCTCCAACTCCTGGGCTCAAGTGATTCTCCTGCCTCTGCCTCCCAAGTAGCTGGGACTACAGGCGCCTGCCACAACGCCTGGCTATTTTTTGGTTGCAGCTGTCATTGTTGTTTGGTGGGCCCGGGCTGGATTCGAACCTGCCAGCTCAGGTGTATGTGGCTGGCTCCTTAGCCACTTTAGCCACAGGCACTGAGCCCCAGCTATTTTTTTGTTGCAGTTGTTATTGTTGTTTAGCTGGCCCAGGCCTGCCAGCCTGAGTGTATGTGGCTGGCACCATACCCACTGTGCTATGGGCACTGAGCCATTTTTTTTTTTTTTTTGAGACAGAGTCTCAAGCTGTCACCCTCAGTATAGTGCCGTGGAGTCATAGCTCACAGCAACCTCCAACTCTTGGGCTCAAGCGATCCTCTTGCCTCAGTTTTTCTATTTTTAGTAGATACAGGGTCTTACTTTTGCTCAGGTTAGTCTTGAACCCAGGAGCTCAAGCAATCCACCTGCCTTGGCCTCCCAGAGTGCCAGGATTACAGGTGTGAGCCACTGCGCCCAGCCATCTAGTCATCTTCTTCATAAAACCCAGAGCTGTCAACAACCACAGCAAACACACCCCATAGATGCAACCCCCACAACATGTACAGTACACACATAACATACATACCACACACCATACCTTATACACATACATCACACACAATGCATAACACATCACACACAATACACAACACTCCCCTACACCTCACAAACCCCCACAACACACATACAACATACACGATACACATCCACACACATAAACACAGGCAACACACACACATCCCACACACACCATCTAGGCTCACAATAATTCTCACCTATGTCCCTAGAAGGGCACCCTTCCCATACTTCAAAGTCTGTTTGTGCTTCTGGGCTGGGCAGCCCCTCGGTTTCAGGCAGCCTCCTTCCCGGTCTCAGCTGGTGGAGCCATGTGAAAACTCCATGCTCTGCAGCTGTGTGTGCTATGATCCCCCCTGGGGGACCAGACAGAGGCATTCCCATCTAGATCTTCCAGTTTTCCCAATGCATGGGACAATGTATAAATTTCTATTCTGCTTCTATTCCCAACATTTTTTCTGAATTCCTTTTGTGGATTTCCTTTTCCAAGACCAGTTTATGGGGCATACGAAATCACTTAGTATTCATTCTCGTATGAGTTAGAAAAATGTTTGGCTGCAAGCAGCACAAAACCCGCCACCCTTGGTATGAGCCACAGGCGCCACCCTAGTTTAGTTTTTAATAATGTCCTCTGGGGCTCAGACTCACACTTGCTTCTGCTCTGTTCTCCTGTGTGTGTTGACTTTCTTCTGGCGCTTAGAGACTTGGGATTGCAAGATGGTTTTGTATGTATTTCAGGTTATAACATGGACTTTCTAAGTAGGACAAAGGGGAAAAATAATGGGCAAAAAAGACACTGCCAGCCAAGTCTGCCCCATTTCACTAGGAAATCAAAAGCTTTCTTCAGGTAATTTTTCCTGAGTGGACCTGTGCTTAAAGTTCATGGTGAAAACTCTAACCCATGACCAGTCCTGGCTGGGGGTGGCTGGCGAAGTCCATGGAGAAATTTCTCAGCTCTTTTGTTTACCTCATGCCACCAAACTTGGATCTAAAAGGCCCTTGACTGCTCTTGGAAATTAAAACTAGGTTCAAAGATCAAAACCGTGTTCCCACTGAGAAGAGTGCCACAGGCTTCAAGATAAGTCCTCAAAACAGGTTTCTGAAATGTTTTGAACGACAGAGTAAACGCCTGTCCTCTCAAGAGGACTCTTTGAAGGGGAACACACTCATTTGGATCCTTACAGAAATCTCATCCTTGTCATGACAATCCATTCACACCTTATTCAGTAATGGCAAGGCCCAAAGATGCACACGCCCGCGGCGTCTCCGCAGAGCCTCTGCGCTCGCTGCAAAGGCCTGGTGGACCCTGTGAAATGTCAGGAGTGAGGCGGAGGAAGAGAAAATTCAGCTCTCCTCTAGCTGGGCAGCCTTGCTTGATGTCAACAACTGAGGGACATTTTGTTGTTGTGCCTGGAATTGTAATGTCTACAGAGTGCCCTGAATGGGCAGCAGGGACATCACATCAGAAGGCAGCCAGACACATGCCTGGTAAGGAGGCCTTACGCTGCTCTGATCCCTTTGAGAAGTCATTTGCTTCAGAGGCGATGCTGAGTGGTCACCCTGTCCACGCCTGGGGGACTTCGCTTGTCTTAGCGTGTCTATCTCCCTCTGTACGATGTTGGTGCCGGTGACCTCTGTCAGGTTCAATGCTTGTTCAACTCCACTTCCCCACAGACCTGGGAGATTCAGGTACAAGTATATATAAGGTGCTGGTAGAGATTTGCAGAAGAACAAAATACGATTCATCAGGTCATCTGCAGATTTGTTTTTATTCATCATTCTATGAGCTCCTTCTATGTCTCACGTCAGCCACATGCTGGGGATAGCAAGATACGTGAATCCACAGGCCTACTCTGCAGGAAGAGATCAGAGAGCCACGCGAGGGAGAGACTAGCGGACCAATCAAGTGGAAGAGATCAGAGAGCCATGCGTGGGAGAGACAAGTGGACCAATCAAGAGCTGGGGAGCTCCAAGGAGGGGCTGGGTCTGGTGCAGCAGGCTGGGGGAGGGCCACGGAAAGCTTTGCCCAGCAGCTGATGCTGAACGGAGTTTTGAGGCCAGTCTGGGTGACAACTGTGATAGGAGGCAGCTTGTGAAAGCGTGCAGAAGTGCAAATAATGTCTTTAGGGCTCACACACACAGAAAGAGGTGACTCCTGGCAGGAGGGCGGGAGGCATTGGGAGAAGGCTTCACGGAGGAAGAGTGAGATTGGTAAGAGTTGGTAAAGTTGTAGCATGGACTTTGCAAGCCGAGGGAGCAAATGAGAAAATCCACAACAGTGAAAAAGATCAGGGTGCGTGTCAGGCATATCCAAGTTTTGTGAGGAGATTAGATTTGTGGTGGAAGGGCAATGGGAAAATGACCAGAGAAGTAGGCTGGAGCCACAGTGCCCTGTTAGGAGGTTTTATTTCATTTGCAAGCAATGGAAGACAGTTGTAGGTTTTTGAACAGAGGAACACAAGCTCACAGGTGTTCATAGGAAGAAAGCTGGGCCGAGGGGAGCTGGGTGGGCGGAGGAAACTGTGTGCCCGGCCGGCCTTACTCATGCTCTTTCCTTGGCTAGGTGAGGTGGTTTAGCCTCACCTAGGAGCCCTATTGCAGTCAGGAGGATGGTGTTTGTCAGTGAGGTGGAGCCTGGTGAGAGAGCGAGGGGGGACACTGGGTTACCTCCTGGATCAGAAAAGGTTTTCAAAGAGTGTGTGTGTGTGTGTGTGTGAGAGAGAGATGTGGCAGGGTCTGGGAGGTCCCTACTTGCACAGAAAGGGATTTTCTATTTTATTTCTGCATTTACTTGAATCTCTAAAGTGACCAACACCAAGTTGCAAGATTTTTAACCTCTCTTGACACACACACACACACACACACACACACACACACAGGTACATTGTGTGGTGACTAAATAGTGTCACTAGTCTCTACTTTTGTCAGAGTTGCTAATAAGGGACCAAAGGAACCATTTTTTGTTTCTTTCCCCCCCCACCCTTTCTTATGATTTTCCACTCCGCTGGCTGAGTGTCTAGGAGTTGGGAAATGGTCAGCAACTGGGTAGGGGCAGGCCGAGGAGCAGAGAATTTCCACCCGCAGTAAATGACTGCCTGTGAGGCAGCAGGTGCATTTCTGACCCTGGGGGAAGAGAATCTGCTTGCCTGACTTAGCGGGGAGTGGCGTGACATGGACTCTGGACTAAATAAGGCAGTGAGGGTCTGAGAAAGCAGGAGCCCTGCAGGCCTGGCCTGACCAGTCTGTCCCTCATGACACCATTCAGGTGACTGCTGGCTCTTGGCTGCCATTGCCTCTCTGACCTTGAATGAAGAGCTGCTTTACCGGGTGGTCCCCAAGGATCAGAACTTCCAGAAGGACTATGCGGGTATCTTTCATTTTCAGGTAATGTGCCTTGCTCATGGCCTTTGTCACTACTTGCCATGCTTTTAGGTCCCATCTCAGATCTACCGAATGCTTTAACAGTCCCTCCAAGTAATTCTGATGCACACCAAAGTCTGGGAACCACTGCCTTAATGCCTCCATCCAGTCATTCTCCCCAGGTCGTGTGGCCTGCAGGAGAGCACTTTGGACTGAGAGCAGGAGATGTGGATCTGAGTCCCCCATTGCTGCCAGAGGCAATGTTGCTGGAAGGTTTCTGTTCCATCTGCTATCTCCTGTGGACACAGAGGAGTAAATCCAGATCCTGCTCTTACAGAGCTTGGAGTGGTGGCACAGAGTCCCAGTGTGAGGTCCGCTGTAGAGACTCCTGCCCATTTGCTCGTTCATGCGGGAAGAGCCACTGTGTCTCCCCCTCTCCCCAGTTCTGGCAGTATGGAGAGTGGGTGGAGGTGGTCATTGATGACAGACTACCCACCAAGAATGGACAGCTGCTCTTCCTACACTCCGAAGAAGGCAACGAATTCTGGAGTGCACTGCTGGAGAAAGCCTACGCCAAGTAAGTGGGGGCAGCTAGGGACTAGAAGACTCTCACCTGCCTTCCCATCTCAAATATGGGGCGACATGGCCAAGTTTTCCCAGCACACAGACCCCCATAGACTGGAGAGGAAACATCCCTCCTTCAGGAGCTAAGAGAAACAGAAATTTGGGCTGGGAGTTTAACCTCTCAGCTCTGTCCCATGCTAATGTGTCCCAATCACGGTAGGCAAGCCTTCTTGCCCCTCTGGACCTTAGCTTTTTCTTTCTCCAACCCCCAAGGTAAATCCTTAGAGCAATGTGATTTTCAAAAAGAATGATGAAGAATACAGGATGTCCCCAAAGTTGCCCATAAAGTCCTCATACATAGGGAAAATGGGAAATTGTAACTAAATGTACCTTTATTTACAAAATACCAGGGGTACCAAAAAATGCCATAGTGGTCAAGACAGCATGGTACTGGCACAAAAATAGAGACATAGACATTTGGAATCCAATAGAAAAATGTATGCACAATTTAAGTGATGTTATCTATGTGTTAATTTTTCGAAGTTGATTTGAATTACATACAATAGCAACGTGTAGTATTACTGTGCTCAGAAGATGGCATTAATCAAATGAATGCTACCATCACCACATTACCACGTGACAGGCAGGACAGCCAAAGACAATGGCGGAAGCATGGTTATTGTTTGAGGAGGACAAGACCATTTTGAAGTGGTATTTGAAATTTGAGAACTTTGTGGAAGTACAATGACAATGGAGGCGTGAATATGCACCAGAACCTCCAACGGCTTAACAAGTGCACACATTGGAGATAAGTTTGAGAGGCATGGTGCTGTGTGATATGCACCAGGAAAGATCGGGCCGCCTTGCCCAAGTCCTGCTCCTCTGCTGTGGTGCTGGAACAGTTAACGTGCTCACCAGGGAAGTCTACCAAACAGTGTGCATGTGACTCAAGAATTAGCAGAACAAGCATATGATGCAACCTTAAAACAGCAAAATGGAAATTTTTCATCCCAAGATTATTACAGGGATGAAATGAAGATGACCCTGATTGAAGGGTGCAGTATTGTGAATGGTTCCAAAACACTGTAGGAAAGGTTGAGGAATTTACAGTTTAGTCTGAGGCAGTGCAGTTTAAATCGAATGGAATAGTGATCAGGCATAATTGTATGTATCAGGCACCAGAAAATCCCTATGTTGATGTGGGAAAAGAAGTCAATGTCTGGCATGGACCGTCTTTTTTTTTTTTTTTTGTAGAGACAGAGTCTCACTCTATCACCCTCGGTAGAGTGCCGTGGCATCACACAGCTCATAGCAACCTCCACCTCCTGGGCTTAGGCAATTCTCTTGCCTCAGCCTCCCAAGTAGCTGGGACTACAGGTGCCCACCACAATACCCCACTATTTTTCTGTTTTGTAGTTTGGTCGAGGCTGGGTTTGAACCTGCCACCTTTGGTATATGGGGCTGGCGCCATACTCGATGAGCCACAGGCACCACCCCGGCATGGACCGTCTTTAAGGGGACTAATTGGGCCATAGTTTTTTGTTGTTTTTTAAATTAAGTTTATTTATTTTTATTTATTTATTCATTTTTTTTTTGTTGTTGCAGTTTGGCCAGGGCTGGGTTTGAACTCACTACCCTTGGTATATGGGACCACACCCTACTCACTGAGCCACAGGCACCACCCATTTTTTTTTTTTTTTGAGACAGAGTCTCACTTTGTCACCAATGGTAGAATGCCATGGCGTCACAGCTCACAGCAACCTCAAACTCTTGAGCTCAAGTGATCCTCTTGCCTCAGTTTTTTTTTCATTTTTAGTAGAGATGGGGTCTCACTCTTGCTCAGGCTGGTTTTGAACTCATGAGCTCAAGTGATCCCACCTGCCTTGGCCTCTGAGAGTGCTAGAATTACAGGCGTGAGCCACAGCACCCGGCCTGGGCCGTTTTTTTTGAAGGTACCATTGCTAGTCAAGTGTACCCAGATATATTGCACACATCCATTTTACCTGAGATTTGTACACTTTGGGGGAATGATCGATTTTACTTTCATCAAGGTGATGCCCTACTACACTTCCACTGAGACGTGAGAGCTGACCTCGACGACAATTGCCAGGACAACGGGTAGGAGGAAGAGGTGCAGTTGAGTTTCCCCCATGTTCTCCTGACTTAATGCTGCTTGACTTCTCCCTATGGGGGACCCTAAGGGATGTGGTGGACCGTAGAAAGCTGGCCACACTGGTGGTACTTCAGGAGGAACTGAAAGAGCATGTGCAGCAGTACAAGCAGACGCTTTGGCCGACATCACTCAAGCAGTAATTTGCTGTAATCAGAAGTGTCTGGATGCTGATGGCACCACTTTGAGGACCTCTTGTAATGGTAGAAGTCAAATGTGACTTGAATTCATCTTTTGTTATTGGTATGTTGGTATGTATTGAGTATTACAATCTGAATGCAAGTTTTTCCTTTCTTAAAATGTGCATACATTGTATTCGTTGTGAAATTTTACAAAATATTTATAAAATATTCTCTGTGTTGACCACCTCTTTGTAAAATTTTGTGATAAATAGTTTGTAAATAAAGGTGTATTTAGCTATAATTTTCTATTTTCCCTATATACGGTAACTTTAGGGGAGACTTTGGGACACCCTGTAGTAGTAAAGCAAATGTACTTAGATACCAAACTCAGTAATGTCTGGCCTTTCCTCAGGGGTCGTGCTCCTTCTCACTGGCATGTGAAGTTCAAAGCCTTTTGGGGGGTTCTTTTAATTAGTTTTGTTTACTGACACCCTTTTCTACAACCCCAGTTTCTTTCCAGTCCTGTTCCCAAGGCAGGCCTTGGCAGGTGCCTCACAGCCTTGAGGGAGGGTTCCCTCCTCCTACCTGTGTCCCTAACCCCAGGAACCCAAGCAGCTGGCGTTAGCTCTGAAAGCCTTGTCCTTGGCTTTGTAAAGGTGCAGGTGGCTTGGAGAGAGTTGTCTGAGATCTGTTCCTAGTAAAGTGCTGAGATGGCCACAGGAATTAGTGGCCTAAGCACCTTCTTGGCTCCTAGGCAAAACTGACGGAGGCCCCTTCTTTACTTTTTTTTTGTAGAGACAGAGTCTCACTTTGTTGCCCTCGGTAAAGTGCCGTGGCGTCACATGGCTCACAGCAACCTCCAACTCCTGGGCTTAGGTGATTCTCTTGGCTCAGCCTCCTGAGTAGCTGGGACTACAGGCGCCCGCCACGATGTCCGGCTATTTTTCTGTTTTGCAATTCTGCCGAGGCTGGGTTTGAACCCGCCACCTTTGGTATATGGGGCTGGCGGCCTACTCTATGAACCACAGGCGCCGCCCCCCTTCTTTTCTTTCTAAGCAGCATCCCTGTCCTCAACCCCTGTGTTCCTCTCTCCAGATATTTTCTTTCTTTTCCAACAGGCTCAACGGCTCTTATGAGGCCCTGGCTGGAGGGTCAACAGTGGAGGGATTTGAGGATTTCACAGGCGGCATCTGTGAGTTTTATGACCTGAAGAAGCCACCAGCCTGCCTGTATCAGATCATCCGGAAAGCCGTCCGTGCAGGGTCTCTGCTGGGCTGCTCTATTGAAGTGAGCCAGGCAGGGTCTCTCTATTCTCTCTCCCCATGAGTGGTCAGGAGTGGATCGGACAGGGGCAGAGAGGACAGAGAAGGGTCTGACATTAAATGGACAATGCACTGGAAACACACTGTCCACAGCATGCAGGGGCTGGTTAAGACCTAATTAGTGGGTAGGAACCGGGCTCAGCCCCGGTCCCCATCCCCAACTGTCAGAGCCCTTTAGTACAGCTGGAGTCACCCTGATAATGTAGTCTTGATCCCTGGGTCCTAGGCCCTACCTCTGCTATTTCCCTTTTGTTATTCTTTTCTTTTTTTGAGACAGAGTCTCATTTTGTCACCCTCTGTAGAGTGCTGTGGTGTCACAGCTCACAGCAACCTCAAACTCTTGGGCTTAAGCAATTCTCTTGCCTCAGCCTCCTGAGTAGCTGGGACTACAGGTGCCCGCCACAATGCCCGGCTATTTTTGTTGTTGTTGTTGTCGTCATAGATGTTTTTAGCAGGCCCTGGCTGGGTTTGAAACCACCAGCCCCAGTGTATGTGACTGGCGCCCTAACTACGAGCTACGGGCGCCAAGTCTATTTTCCTTTTGTTAAACAATCTTAAAGTTTTGCTAAGCAGTCA
This sequence comes from Perodicticus potto, assembly GCA_963574655.1. NCBI lineage: Eukaryota > Metazoa > Chordata > Mammalia > Primates > Lorisidae > Perodicticus > Perodicticus potto. Next base: position 12,492 of record CAUYRH010153686.1, on the reverse strand, counting down.
TCGACAAATATGATGATTAATAGTACTCAACAGACTTGGAAGTAAAAGGAAGGGGTTTTGAAATCAGGGGTCATGGCCTGACAGGAGGGTTGGCTGTATAGAATTCCAGGGTGGCCGTGGAGACCAGAGGCCAGTGGTCACTGCCCTGAGGTCCTGTCACTGCCTGCTCGTGGCTGCTCTGCCCTCCTCTCTTGCCATTGCCTGGTGATATCTGACAAGCAAACTACAAAGTGAGAAGGCTCCCTTTCTCTTCTCTATGAACACCCCAGCAGGAGGTTGTGTTTCTGGTGGGAGGTGGTATGGGGCATACCCTACCACATGGGAGAGGGGTGCTAGGGAAAGAGGAAGGATGATCAGGAAGAAGCCCATTTGGTGCCAACACTGGCTGGCCAGGACTTGGGCAGAGCCATTGCCATGTACAGGCTTCTTCAGGCAGCATGGGGTCACTCTCAGAGAATAAATGACTTCCTGGTTTCTCGGTGGCATTCTGAAAGCTAGCATATCATATTCTTGACTTGGCAGCCACACAACACCTGCTTGGAACTGCCAACAATATATGGAAATAGCTCTATTTACCCGAGGTTTATGGCTGCACCCGTATCCCTAGGCTGGCACTGGGGCCCCATGGCTGTGTAGTGTGTCCTTGGAAACTGTTGCAGGGCTGGCCCTGAAGAGATAGGGTTGGTCACCCTGAGTGGACTCTCCGCTCCGCCCAGGTCTCCAGTGCAGCTGAAGCAGAAGCCATCACCAGCCAGAAGCTGGTTAAGAGTCATGCATACTCCGTCACTGGAGTCCAAGAGGTAAGATCAGACAGAAGGAGGGGATGATACTACTTCCATAAATCCAGGGCACCCTGAGAGAAGCAGAGTGGTGATCACTCTGAGCTTCAGAACTGGCTTTGGAGCTTTTCTGCCCACAGGGTGCAGTTCGTCTCTGCATGTACAGAGCCCCCACGACTACATACTGTGGCTTGTGTTTTGGGAGGCCAAAGTGGGAGTATTACTTGAGGCCAGAAGTTTAAAACCAGCCTGGGGACCACAGCATGACCTTGTCTGTACAAAAAATAAAAAAGTTAGCCAGGCATGGTGGTGCTCACCCGTAGTCCCAGCTACTCAGAGGCTGAAGTGAGAGGATTGCTTTAGCCCAGCAGTTCAATATTACAGTGAGCTATGACTATGCCACAGAACTGCAACCTGGGTATTAATAAATACATATATTAATTAAAAAAAATAAAAGCATAAGGCTGGGTGAAGTGGCTCATGCCTGTAATCTAGCTCTCTGGGAGGTCAAGGCAGGTGGATCACCTGAGCTCATGATTTAGAGACCAGCTTAAGCCAGAGTGAGACCCTGTCTCAAAAAATAGCCGGGCATTGTGGTGGGTGCCTGTAGTTCCAGCTACTCAGGAGGCTGAGGCAAGGGGATCACTTGAGCCCAAGAGTTTGAGATTGTTGTGAGCTATGATTGCATGGCACTCTACTGAGGGTGACAAAGTGAGATTTTGTCTCAAATAAATAAATAAATAAAAGCATAGGTACAATAAAACTATGTAACTAAAGTAAAATAAATCCGTCTAGAGTAAAGACAGTGCCACAACTGGGAAATTAATTTTGCTTTGGGCTTCCCAGTGGCCCAGGCAAAAATGATAATGCCCTTGTTATTTATTGAAATAGCATAGATGCTCTTTACTGTATCTGTTTCATGAACATACTCTTTTATCAAGTCAATCTCACAAATGTGAATTGTGCACGCGTATGTGAACGTTGGGCCAGGGCATGTTGGAGGATGCAAAGGAAATTAAGACAACAAAGACCTAACGGTCCACACTCAGTTCGTGTGGGAACTGAGTGCAGACCCCGTGCAGGGGTGCCTGGGGCTCGTACTCGAGTGTTCAATATATGTGTGGATTTATGAGTATGGGTTTTGGAGACAGACTGCCTGAGTGCCCATCTTACGTCTCCCATCTACTAATGGAAATCTTACGTAACAAAACTTCTCTAAATCTCAGATTTGTGGGCTGTAAAATAAAGATAATAATAGTACCCAGCTCACAGGATTGTAGTGATCTTTAAATGAAGTGATAATGAATTTGAAATGCTTGGCATGGCACCTAGTCCATAGATCATACTCAGTAAATGCTGACTGCAGTGCTCTCGGTGTTTGTTTGAAGGGCATTTATTATCATTAGGGTTCACATGTTAAGAATGAAGTCAACCTGAGCTAACTCTAACATGTAAATCCCAGTTAAAGCAGACATAAACTTGTTTTTGTACTAGACTCACTATTTTATTCAAATGAATTATGAAAAATTGATCACTTGGCCAAATTCTGAAAACATACATTAAAATAAAAGTATGATCATTTAGAGATATTTGAAAAATTTATTACAAATCTCACAGGTGCAGACCTGAATGTGAGGGAGCAGGAGGGTAGTAATTCTTTTCTGTGTGTGGAACTTGCAGGTAGATTTCCACGGCCATCCGGAGAAGCTGATCAGACTTAGGAACCCATGGGGAGAAGTGGAGTGGTCCGGAGCCTGGAGCGATGAGTAGGTTCTTCCCTCCCTCCGCAGTGCTTGCCTCCCTCTGCAGAAGGTGTCATGTAAAACACGCCACGAGACCCATGCCACTGGGAGCTTAGCAGCAAATCACGCAGCTGCAGCTGGTTCAGAAAAGAGTATTAAATAATTCCAGGCTGGGAAAAGCAAATGAAAACCACTGAGCTGTAGTCTTTGATTTTTGGCTTTCTGCTTTGGTATTTGAAAGTTGGCAGCTCCATTGAATTTTGCTTAGTCCTGAAGGGTTTTTGTATTTTTTACCTACCACATTGTGGTGGTCCAAAGGTCAAATCGATCACTCACAATCTGCTTCTTTCCACTCCACAAACACTGGTCACCCTGACAAAGGCCAAAGCCCTCAGCACCAAGAGGACATGACAGGTGCTGAGAAAATGGAATTGGACTCTGGCTGCCCTGGGCTCTGGGCCCAGCAGGCAGGGAAGAACGGGGTCGGGTGGGGTTGGGGAGGGAGCGGTGACTCGCTCATGCCAGGGACAGGTATTGATGGCTGATTTGGGCAGTCCTCTCTGCTGATGACAGGAAGTGGGCAGGAGTGGTGTGTCTGGGCCTGCTGTGCCCTGGAATCTGTCTCCAGGGTGCAGGAGGACGGGGAAAGCACAGGATAGTTTCTGTCCAGTTTTCACAGCTAGAGGGCAGGAGGCAGATTGGTGTCAGGGAACGGATTAGAAGTGCCAATCTCTTAAGGGAGAGCCACCGGAGTGGGAATGGTTGTAATAACTCCTCCCTCCCAATATATCCCTCCTGACAACACCTTGTCCATGTTTGGTGATGGCACTAGGGCTTTTGAGGGGAAGCTTGCTGTATTCAATCACAGCATCATCACTGCTGACTACTGCTCAGAGCTGCAGTAGTTTCCTTCAGGATACACGTTATCATAAAGAAACGTGTGTCCCTGGGGCCACAGATGGGACCCCTGGAGGAAAGGTTTTCTCAGTGCACTGAGATTGAGCAAAATCCAAGAGCTTGATTCTGCCAACTGTCCTAAATAGATGACATGGCTACATGAAATTGAATCCCTAAGTTTGGGCCTTGCTCACCTATAGCTGTTTACCAAACTGGCAAAAATGCTGTATGACTTTATTTCCTTTCCCAGAGCCACCCTCCCTCTAACAGGCTGGGAAGAGCCCAGGGGTGGCAGGTGGGGACTGTCAAGGCTGGGGGCCCACCAGCTGGAGTTGTAGCCTGGGATATTTGTGCATCAGCTGTTGGGGAAGGAGGACACTGGCTGTCTGCAGTGACACTCCTAAGCTCAGCCCAATGTTTAGCCAGATTTTACTTTCTTAAGTTTAAAAAAAATTGAGAGATTAGGTTACATCTAGAATTTACCAACTTGTGGCCTGATTTTTGTTTATAAGAAGTACATTCTTGGCTTGGCGCCTGTGGCTCAAGCAGCTAAGGCACTGGCCACATACACCTGAGTTGGCAGGTTCGAATCCAGCCCAGGACCGCCAAAGAACAATGACGTCTGCAATCAAAAAAATAGCTGGGTGTTGTGGCAGGTGCTTGTAGTCCCAGCCATTTGGGAGACAGAGGCAGGAGAATCGCTTGAGCCCAAGAGTTGGAGGTTGCTGTGAGCTGTGATGCCACGGCACTCTACCCAGGGTGATAGCTTGAGGCTCTGTCTCAAAAAAAAAAAAAAAAAAGTACATTCTTAGTCGAGCATTGTGGCAGGTGCCTTTAGTCCCAGCTACTTGGGAGGCTGACACAAGAGAATTGCTTAAGCCCAAGAGTTTGAGGTTGCTGTGAGCTGTGACGCAACGGCACTCTACCGAGGGCAACATAGTGAGACTCTGTTTCAATTAAAAAAAAAAAAGAAGAAGTACATTTTGAGATTTGGGTCTGATCAAATTAATGTTTCAGTGAATTAATTAGAGCCCTGGGAACTCGTTTGTTGATCCCTGCCCCGCCCCACTGGCCCTAGGAGGTGGGCTTAGAGGGATAGGCTGGGCTGGGCTGGGCTGGGCCCCAGTTTTTATGCCAGGGAGGAAAGGTGTTTAGGTTTGCTGAGAGTACTCAAGGAAGGGAATCTTTTTAAAAAGATGGATCTTGATATTGTTCAGATATTTTGCTGCGTGCATATGTCAGGAAAACTTAAAGGTAAAGGTCAGACAGCTGGAGATGGCATTTGAACAAAGTCTGTGAATGTTGCCATGGAAACGTTGCCAGCAAGAGGCCACCCAGGGTGATGTTACTTCAGGGACATTGCCATAAAACTGGGCCTGGTGGTCATTCCTGCCAGCTCAGAACTGGACAATGTCCATGTACCCAGAGCTGGTCAGCCCCTTTCCCAGTATGTTCATCCCAGATTGATGAATAGGTCAGAATGACAACCTTCTAAATGGTACTGGAGTGCATACCTTTTTTTGTGATGTGAACTCTTAAATCTCCCCTCCTAGACGTCCCCATTCCTGTGATTAGGGGCCTGGGAGTCTTAATGAGAAGTGTCAAACTTACCTGGAGAGTGAAAAACAGCCAGGCCATAATTTCCCTGCTCCATTAGTGCCTATGGAGCCCACGTCCCCGGCCGAGATCCCCTTCCTGGTCGGTGCCCTCTCCCACACTGTCCATCTTCCACCCCAGGTGTTCTTGGTGGTCCAGTGCTGGCCCCTTGGGAGGAGTTTAGCTGTAATAAATGGCTTGTGCCCCAGTAAGACCCCTCAGGAACTACCATCTGTTTTGTGCCCTCCCAGTGCACCAGAGTGGAAAGATATAGATCCCAGGCAGAAGGAAGAGCTGGACAAGAAGGCTGAAGATGGGGAGTTCTGGTGAGAGAGTTTCTGCTGGAGATCTGTCCCCTCGGTTATGGGTCCGTTTCCAGTTCTGATGAGGGCACAGCCAGGTGCTAGGTCTTCTCAGGAATGGACGTGGTTCCCAGTTAGGGGGCATTCATTCTTCTCCCCCTTTTGTCCTAGCAGAATTCTGCCACTATATTGCTATGTCAAAAGTGCTGAAACCAAGATATCTGGGCCCGCAATGTGGCTTAGTTACCAGCCTGTCTTTCTCAGTTTTCATATCTTTCCGGTGAACTGAGAGTGCTGCTCCATCTCTGTAAGTGAAGATTCAGCTTACCATAGATACAGAATAACTTTCTCACTAGTGAGCTCCAGAAGATAATAAGGATACCCCTTGAATTTGGTTCAACAGCTGGACATCACTGAGAATTATATAGAAACCTCTTCTGGGACTAGGCTTAACTCAGCCTAGAGGCAGAAGCTTTGTTCAGATGACCTCCTGGGGTTGGTAAGATGTGTGAGGGGGTTCCATACAAGAACCCAGAAGCTGACAATTGCAGGCTCTACACGTCTGCATCAGTGGGCAGCAGGAAGGGGAAGCCAGCCACAGCTCCAGGGCTGCCTCCAGTGTTCTCTTCCAGGCCAGTAGGCATGGCTTTAATCACCTTTTCAGCCAGCCCAGCTCTATTCACTGAGAGTCTTCTGGTTCCTCTGCCCTCAGGATGTCATTTTCAGATTTCTTAAAGCAGTTCTCTCGCCTGGAGATCTGTAACCTGTCTCCAGACTCTCTGAGCAGCGAGGAGGTGCACAAATGGAACCTGGTTCTGTTCAACGGCCGCTGGACCCGGGGCGCCAGTGCTGGGGGCTGCCAGAACTACCCAGGTAGGGTGAAGGGCTTCTTCTGACTTGTCCTCTCGGAGCTGGGTGACTATATATGTTAGTTTCTGGAATTTGGATTTGGATCTTTGGGTCCTGGGCACTCCCTGGAGGCCTCGCTTCTGTCTGGGATATGGGGCCAGGGCACAAGGGCTGGCAGTGGCTCTGTGGCTGCTCACCCCAAGGCTCACTCTCCGTTTCTGTGTGTTCACACTGTCTCTGCTTCACCTGCCTTCCCCTGCCCCCAAAGGATGTGCTTCTTCTTACTGACCCTGACCGTGGCACCCTACGCTAAGACCTCCTGTTCTTCTGTTGGGCTTTCACCATCCCCACCTAACCCAGCAGGCTGACACCATCCCTCTGAACTCTGGGATGCCGCGGCTAATGGTGCGCTAGAGGAGCTTGGGACAACAGCTGCTATTGCAATAGACTGCATCCATCAAGGCAGCCGTTTCGCTTTGTGTTTGTGCCTGAGTCAGGTGGAGGGGCGCAGACGGTGTGCACCAGGGATGGCCACACACAGGTGCAGGGCGTGAGAGTGGCCACTCCCCTCTCCCACAGGAGTCACTGTGACTCAGTGACACGGGATAGTCTGGTGCAAAACACCGCCTCTCACTAACCCTGCGTCCTCATCTTCTGAAAGGGGGGATGCCTTCCGCAGTGCACAAAAGATCACTAACGCGTACATGTATAGGCTCCTCCTAGGCTGAAGCGGCTGAGGCAGCGCCTGATGAAGAAACTCCTCGACCCCACATCTCTAAGGAGAAATGAAGAAAAGCGCCCTCTCCACTCTCCCCTCCCCACTCAGTTTGCTGATATTTTGTTGATTGGCTTAGCCTGTAAGCCATGGGGCAGGGCCACTCCCTGTCTCCTGAGACGCTGTTCACTGAGGGGCTGGCGCAGCCTGCGGAAGCAGCGTGGTAATAAAATGTCACCTGGGTCCAATGCTGGGGTCTTGACAGGTCTCTCCTTTTTCATCCCCCTTCCAGCCCAAAGCTTCCAGTCCTGGCAGCTGTGACCAGAGTGGTGAGCAGAGGGAAGGAGGGGTATCCACGGCCTGCTCCTGGTGCTAGCTTAGCTTTTGTGAGCCTTTGGGAGGGTGTTAACCTTCTTTGAGCTTCAGTTTTCTTTCTTTCTTTTTTTTTTTTTTGAGACAGGGTCTCACTGTGTCGCCCTTGGTAGAGTACCATGGCATCATAGCACACAGCAATCTCAAACTCTTGGGCTTAGCAGGCCCTGGCCGGGTTTGAACCCACTACCCTCAGTGTATGTGGATGGTGCCCTAACCACTGAGCCACGGGTGCCGAGCCTGAGCTTCAGTTTTCTAATCCTTAAAATGAGGTTATCATTTCTACCTTCCAACCTCACTGGGTCGCTGGAAGAGCTATAACACAGAGAGTATGGGGAAGCACTTTGTAAATTGTGTAGTGTCCTACAAAAGGGATGCATTATTTTCATGGCCCATTCTCTTCCTCCAGCAGTGTTAAGGAGTAAACAGAAAATGAAGGGATTGCAGTAATGTTGCATTTGGGAGAAATTAAAATATGCTCAGCATTAGCGAGCTCTTAGAAAATGTGTAGGAGATTTGCATGGATCATTTTGGGAGTTCAGAACTGTACGGAGTGCCCAAGGTGTCTGTAGGCACCAAATCACAAACTCATCTTCGCTGCTAACTAGCTGTCAGGAAGAGACAGATCATTCTGGCCCTTTGGTAATGATGTCAGTATAGAGGATTATAGAATTTTCTCTGTCTCCTTTGGAATCTATAAATATTTGGCTTTAAAATCTATACACTGGTGCCCTAAATAAAAAGTCCGGAAGTGGAGATCCCAGGAAGGTGGAATTGAAGGCGTTAACATATTATAAAGAAAATATAATAATCAATGGCTCTTGGTCAGCTATGAATGACTTCTTAAGTCATAGCCCTTCTTTTTTTTTTTTTTTTTGAGACAGAGCCTCAAGCTGTCACCCTGGATAGAGTGCTGTGGCATCACAGCTCACAGCAACCTCCAATTCCTGAACTCAAGCGAGTCTCTTGCCTCCGTCTCCCAAGTAGCTGGGACTACAGGTGCTCACCACAATGCCCAGCCATTTTTTTTTGGTTGCAGCCATCATTGTTGTTTGGCGAACCCGGGCTGGATTCGAACCTGCCAGCTCAGGTGTACATGGCTGGTGCCTTAGCCCGTTGAGCCACAGGCGCCGAGCCAAATCATAGCTCTTCTTTAAAGGATGTAGGAACTCCCCCATCCCTTCCCACTTCTTTCTTTCCCCAGGGTACATCATTATTAAAATTGCTAGCATGGAGACACCTATTAGGCCCATCTTCTTCAATTATGTTTTGCTGCTAAACTCCATGATAGAATTGCTGTGCACCCTTGTATGATCCCTCTGACCTCTCTGCGCTTTGTGTTGAGTAGTTAAGAGATTGAGAGATTTTTAAAAAGTCATCTTTGAAATGGAATCTTTTAAAATAGCCATAGGTGGTATGGTGGGAAAGCTTCTTAATTGCACATTGTGATTCCTCCTGCATTACTAAATGACTCCCTCTTGAAGGGCGTGCAGCTCATGGTGGGCAGGGACACTGAAGCCATCATGTGAGCCCCCTGGGGTGATGGGTGGAAGATTAGTTCTCAGACCTGCCTCAGATGGTTCTCTGAATCCGTCTTCGGAGAGAGAACACGTGCCAGTCAGAGAGTGAGAGTGGTTATCTTCTATCTGACTGGGTAGAGGTCTCCTTGGAACTAGTCTTTTCTGGGACTTTGTCCTTATCTGTCCCAGGCACAAGCGTTTTACCCAGAGATCCCCCGTTCTCCAGGAGTTGGGTTCGTCCTCACAGGTCAGGAGCTGAACACAAGGCATGCCAACTATTTCCTCAGGAAGACTTGGAGGTGATTTCCCAGGGCAGCCCCTGTGGCCCTGGGGTTATGGAGTCCTGAGTATTCCCAGGGGGCTCCTGGCTGATCAAATGGACAAGTGCAAACTTTCCAAATGCTATAGGATGCATCTGCTTGTGTGTGTGTGGGGCAGGGGAGTGGGGGAAATGCTTGACCAACTTGTAGAGAGCACTTCCGAGGCATAGTCTAGACAGAGCTGTGCTTTCATGGGGATGACCAAGTTCTTCCCTTTCATTTCCTCCTTGCCTTCTCCATGCCCCCATGTGGGGAACCACCATCACCTGGGTGACTTCTAGCCACTTACTGGACCAATCCCCAGTTCAGAATCCGTTTGGATAAGGTGGATGAAGACCAGGAGGAAGGCGATGGTGAACCCTGCTGTACGGTGCTGCTGGGTCTGATGCAGAAAAATCGCAGGCGGCAGAAGAGGATAGGCCAGGGCATGCTAAGCATCGGCTATGCTGTCTACCAGGTACCGCGGAGCTGGGTTCATCCTTTCTTGCATACTTGATGTCTTGCTGAGTATTTTGACCAGTGACTACAGCGTATCTTTCCTATTGCTTCATTGTTGCTAGTCAAATGTCTTTGTGCCCTAAATGCCTCTCCCACTTGCCTTCCTGAGGTCTGAATGCCATACTTAGAGATTAATTCCTATGGCTTAACCCTCTGCTGTTAACACTGAGATGTGTAGTTCACTAAATTTTTCCCATCATTGAGGGCTCAGCGTATTTGTCCTCATTAGATTCTTTTGCATGTGTTAGCTTTTCAGGGGACAGGAACTAAGAACATGAGGCACTTGGGGTGATGCGGGAGGAGAAGAGACATCCTTGAGTTTAGGAAGGAGGCTGGGTATAGGAGTCAAAGACAATTTGCCCTTTCTTCTACCCTGGGTGTCCTGAGGCACTTGTTGGAACACGCAGGGCATGGGCTGGGGTGATGGAAGCTATGTGGCCATTTTCAGTTCTGGTGTCTGGGGCTGGATGCACAGATGGCTGTTGTCCCAGGTTGCAGTCCCTGGGTGCTGCTTTACCCTGGGATCTACCAACCTGTCCCAGGTTGCAGTCCCTGGGTGCTGCTTTACCCTGGGAACCACCCTACACAGGTTTAACAGCCCCACAGACATGTTAAACAAGCAAGACTTTTGGGTCTTGACAAGTCTAGATAGGAACAAATTGGAATCTATTTTTTTTATACAGGAAAAGATTCCTCATAATTAAGTCCAAAGGGATTCATGGTGGGTGTTTTTATATGATTTTGTTAAAAATGTAAGACTTGAGAAAGGAATAGATCTAATCAGGAAGAACAAGAGCTGGTTGGAGGCCCAAAATCTCAGTATAAATTAAGGTATGAAAAAGAAGTATTGTAACAAGGAAGCAGTAAGGAAAAGTACAACTGGCTATACCCCCCATGCCCACCCCACTCTGTCTCATATTCTGGAACTTATGACTTTCGAGTTTCGGGTGTGTGTGTGTTTATTTTATGTTAGAAGAACAGGAGTTGGAAAATCTTTGCTGCTTGATGGGGGGAGAAAAGAATCGCAAATGAATATGTTCCAATTCTACTTCAGCTTAGCTCTTTCATCCCCACCCAGAATGGAAGTAGCATAAAACCAGACTCTTTGCTCACAGAGATAACAACCTGAGAAGGCCGTGTGTGCACATCGAGTCAATGAATTTTAATGAGCATCTACTACATGCTGTGCTGAATCAAGCTGGGCACAGGACACAGAGGAATATCATGTGGTCACTGTCCTCTGGGTGCTCATGGTCTGGAGCAGGAATCAGACACATGTTTGAGCAATGGCAGGGCAGGGCAGACCCGCTATGATGGGGACCACAACCATGGGCAGGGGTTTCCTCAACTTCACAGAGGAGGAGGCATTTGATCAGGACTTAACAAGACAGGCTAGATTTCAAAGGTGGAAAAGTGAGAATATTCTAGCTAGAAGGGCACTTCTTGACAGTTCAAAAATAAGCGATGGTTTTGCAGAGCAGAGAGCAGGTAGGCATGGTTGCAAGGTGGGCCACTTGGGGACCACAGCCACCAGTTCTTCATCCTTCGGGCCTACCTCAGATAGCCAGATCAGCAAAGCAGTCTTCCAAAGGGACTGAAATAGCTTTGTGTGGCATTGTTTGCTCTCATAAATAATATAGAAAGCATCAGTTTTTTAGTCATCAAATTATAGCTATTTATATTGTAAAATATTCTAGTGTGTGTGACCCATTGGATCTTCTGGTTTTTTTTTTTGAGAAGGGGGTCTTGCTATGTTGCAGGCTGATGCTGAACTCCTGAGCTCAAGTGATCCTCCCACCTCAGCCTCCCAAGTATCTGAGACTACAGGTCAGGGCCACCATTCCTGGCTTGTGGTCCTTCTTCTTATGGCCAGAGCCATATAATTTAGAGCACGGCATCTGTGAACAGCAGCAGTTTTAAAGTTGGGTTAAGGTCGTATAGAGTGTTGTAGGGAGTATCTGGGTTGCAGGCAGGGGGCATGCAGGTTGTAGGGATCCCACACTCCTACCCCTGCTTTAACTGTTTATCTGAAATTGGAGTCTGGTTTGAGGTTGAAAATCTGCCACCAATTAAGCAGCAGCCAGGATCCCCCGAAGGCTAAAGAGTCCTCCTTGTCTAGTCTCCTCTCTCTCCCCTTTATCTTCCTGTGGTGACATCGGGCTCCTGCCAGCCCAGCCTGTCATTTGTGTTCAGGATCCTGCACTTCAAAGATGACTGTCCCTTCTATCTGTCAGTGGGCAGTGGTTACGCTGCTCTCTTGCCTCACTGCTCTGGATTGGTGCCACCTGGCTCAGTTCCTGCCCCGTGACTCTTGGCAGGGTGGAATCAGAGCGTATTGAAGGCAGCGGCGGCTGAGTCATTAATGAAAGGGCAGCCGACAGTTAGGACAGGCCCTGCTGAGGCGGGTAAAGGCTGTCAGGCCTGTGGCCGAGATGAAGATACCTGTGAAGCCTCTGCTTTCCCAGGGCCAGGGCCTCTGCATGGGGGTTTTGGTTTCACACTCAGAATTAGAGGAGTCACCATCAACCTGGACTCTACCCTGCTGCCAATGATGAATGGTGGCTCCAGAAACGAGGCTGCCAGCTGATCCAAGTTTTCCCTAAGTTTCTGTTTCTCAGGGTTGTGGGCTGTTGGTGCCAGACCGAAGCCACAAAAAGTACCTGTCCTACTCCCCCCATGTGGCAGGGGCCAAGGAGGGCAAAGAACAAACTGAGGATCAGAATCACCTTCTTTTTTTTTTTTTTGAGACAGAGCCTCAAGCTGTCACCCTGGATAGAGTGCTGTGGCATCACAGCTCACAGCAACCTCCAATTCCTGGGCTCAAGCGAGTCTCTTGACTCTGCCTCCCAAGTAGCTGGGACCACAGGCACCCGCTACAACGCCCAGCCATTTTTTGGTTGCA
>CAUYRH010153683.1:0-21847 GCA_963574655.1 Perodicticus potto | reverse complement strand
GAGCTATATAAAAACTGGCATTTCAGGAAATAAATTGCTGAGATGCAAATCCACTTGGATCTAATATGAAGCATGCAAGTGAAAATACTTGATTCCTGAACTTTCTAATAAAAACATAGCACTGAAGGTCATAGATTTGCGATCATTCTCTCATTATTTGTAACAGAAATTTTGAATGAGTTGAGGACTTTATTGTTCTCTTGATCATAGCGAACAGCCCTCACTATTTTAAACATGGTTAAACATATTGTCAAATGAAGACTGTGTTATAAGTAAACTTCCGGGGAACCAATCAAAGATTGTTAACACGAGGGAGGGGTGTGGTTAGGCTGCATGGAAAATTCAGGTAGACCTTTTCTGTTATGGTAGTTTCTTGTTTATTTGTTTGTTTCTTTTCCTGACCCTAAGGATGTTGATGGAAAATAGTTAACAATTTGGGCTAGTGAGTAGGCTGAATTTTTTTTTTTTTTTAAATTTAGTATCTAGCCCACATACTCCTATTTAAAAACAAGGTTGTAAAAATTAGGGTTTGCACTCCATCTGTTTAAAACTGCTATTTGCCTAGTCAGGGAGTTCTTTTTTAATATCATAAAATATTCTTGCTAAAACATGTCAAACACTTTATTCCTTAAAACATTAGGGCTTTGCGGGGGTGGGGGGAGAGATTTGAAAGGAAAGAACAAATAAGTTCACTTCAGAACAAATCTTCATGTAATCATCAAATCTTTTGTACTTAGTAGTTTGACATTTTAACCTTTTAGAATACTAGCTAGGATTCATAGTATCTCATTTGTTCAGGAGAAACAAACAAAAACCCTGCAGTTTACATATTCAACATGTATGTAATTCAAATAAACTACCCTTATCTATCTTGTTTTATAAAGACTTCTTACACTTTCCTAAAAAGAATGGAGTAATAAGTAATAAGTTTCCTTGAAATGCCAAGTTCCCACTAATGCACTAAATAAAAGCATAGCCAGGATGAAAGGAATTATAGTAATTTATCCCACATTTAGATTGACACAAATAGAAACTAAGCCCCAGAATAAGAAGGTATCTTAACTGATAGTTCTACAGCTAGCATACACAATTTGGGGATAAGAAATTGTGTCTCTTGCGTTTCTTTCAGAGGGAGTAAAACTATCACTGGATTGGAAGACGGGTAGGAGATGTTGGTTATAAATTATTTTTTGCATTTAAAATTGCATAACTCTCTAACTCTTAAAATCGGATTGCTATACATGGCAGAAACATACTCACTGGGCAAAATGAAGTTTATTCACTGACCTCTAGTTAATATAACTTTATAAACTAAAAAGGCATCTATATACAGAATCAGAGACACATTTGAAAATATAGACTACATGGAGACTGGAGAGAAAATGTTTGATTCTAAATTAAATATGTGTATGTTAACTATAAAAATAGACTGATATGTTTTTTAGACATAAATAAAGTGTATCATAATATAAACATCAAAATGAGTATTGTGATATTCACTATCATGGTTCCTGTTATACTGTGATGCTCAAAAACGAATCTCAGAGCCCAATTATATAAGTTCTTTACGAGATGCTTTATGAGCAATCAGTGAAAAGGAGAGTCTTTTTATGCTCCAGTCCCATGTCTTTTTTGATGAAAAATTTATAAGATCTGCTTTGTTCGTACAACATTCCCCACTGTGGACTTTAAATGACTTCTGGCTATTTCCAAAGCCAAGTACACTGTCAAACAGATGAAACATATCCATTGCTGAATATATTAACGTTAAATTTTCACATGTCCTGAAGATAATTATTAAGAGTTTTTGCAAGAAACATGTTTGGACAGTGACGGTCATTGAAGTCAGTGCTCTGCCTACCAATAGGTTAATGTTGACATGGAAACACTACTTGGAAGTTATAGCCTCATATATTAAAACGTCACATTGCTTCTTCATCACACTATAAACTTAGTTAAATGTGTCATGGGATTTTAAAATCAAATATTGGTCCCCAGAGTTTCTAGACCTTCTTCTGGGTGTCATCTAATGGATATCATTCTTTGAGGATCATTTTTATAATTGTCCTTTTCAGGTACTGAATTCTTTCTGTAAGCAGCTAGTATCTCATTCATCCGTTCATTCAAGTGTTAGGAATACAGCCAGGAAGAAAACAGCTGCTTACCTTGCAGTGGAGGGAACTGACAATAAACACCTGGATGAATAATAGAGCACATGGTGAGAAGCGCTATGAGGAAACTGAGGGGAGATGTGAATGTGTTGGGGAATGTCAGAAATTCCTCTTTGAGAAGCTGACAAATGATTGCGTATCAATGCCTGCAGCGGAAACGTTTTCTTACCAGAGAGAACAAGTGCGAAGATCCTGAGGACTTTGAGGAACAACAAGGTGCCACTGGGGCTGAATAGGAGTGAGCAGGGCTGGTGGGAAAGATGAGGACTCCTCCTCGGAAGGGTGTACAGGAAAGTAATCGATGGCACTGTCCCTGGAGTCAGATTTTCTGGGTTTCCATAGTAGCTTCCTTGATTATTATTTGTGTGCAATGTACCCAACCTCTCTATGTTTTGGATTCCCACCTGTCAAATGGGTATAAGAGTAACCCCAACTCATCTGTGTGGCAATTAAATAACATAACATGTGCAGCACTTTGTAGCGGTATCAGTGGTAAAATCGTAGATAAAGAAGGAAAATGGAGACATGAAATTGTTTCTTCCTAAAAACAACATTGAGTATCTTTACACATATTAAATGAGGAAATTGTAAAGATCTTTAACCTTCTAGCTCTATCCAATGCTTAGAGGTGTCCCTGAACTTCTTTCTTCAAGACCTCTCTGCAATGGTTGCCATCTGTTTACATTCAGGTTAGCTGCTTACCTTTAAAAGAGCACTTCTGCCTAAGATTATAAAAACACAACTTCAGTAATTTTTAATGCATTTTTTCATACTTGTAAAATATTACTTATTTATTAAATGAAATTAAAAAACAGAAATATAAAAATAAGAAAATATTACAGAATATCTTTCTAGGTCAATATATGTTAATTAATGGAGCTATTCTCAGTGATTCAATATTGTGAGAAATGTTTAAATGTATTTTATGACTTATTTTTACACGAAATTGTGTAGTTTCTCTGACTTTTATTTCATTGCATGGTAGAAATGGGGATCTCACTTTAATTTTTCCCCCAAAGCCAGACTTTATCATATCACTAAACTAAAGTGTAATCTCTTTCAAAAGTTGAACATATAAAAAGCATTTAGATCTGTTTTTGTACTTTTATTCTGTTTCTTTGAATTATCTTGAATCAGTATGATATTCTTTTAGTAATTTTACATTAAAAAGAAACATATTACATATATAATAACACCATATATTTATAAACATTAAATATATTTTAGAGAAATTTACCATGCATTGTTGCTCCTTAACAAAATGTTCTCGTTTATTCTTAGGCTATTACATTTCCAGATACAGTTTATATGATTTTATCTAGTTACAAAAAATAATTTGGAGGGATTGTTATTGGCATTGTGTTAAATTTGCACATGAGTTGGAAGAAACATTTTTATGTTATAAATCTCTTCTGGGAATGTTATTTCTGTGAGTGTGTGTGTTTGTGTGTGTTCTTTATCAAAAACGTCATTTATAAAACTAAATTGATGTTAACATTCATAAACCTTCTTCTAGTTCAATATCATTAATTGTTAAGGAAAGAAAATTAAAACCACAATGAAACATTATAAAACACATTTGAATATTACCATTTTTATAAAAATAATGACACCAAATGTTGATAAGAGTGCAGAGAAAGTGTATCACTCATACATTCTTAATGTGACTGTGAATTGGCGTAGCCACTCTAGTAAATACTTATTGGTTTATTTTAAAAATTAAATATGCTGCTGCCACATGACTCAGCAATTGTACTCCTGGGTAATTTTTCCAAAGAAATAAAGACTTATTTTCATGCAAACTCAATCGGGAATTTCACAACAGCTTTATTAAGAGTAGCCCCAAACTGAAAACAACCCAGAGGTCCTTCAGAGATGAATAGTGAAACAAGAGTGTGGTGCATCCATAATATAGACTATTACTCAGCAATAAAAAGAGTGAAACTATCCATTCAAAAATTGTTTGAGGTCCAGAAAATTTATGATGAATAAAAAGTTCAATCCCAAAAGGTTACATACTACATGAATTCATATATATAAAACTCTTGAAATGATAACATTGTAGAAATGGAAAACAAATTAATGTTTTCCAGAGATAAGGAAGTAGGTGTGGGTAGGAGAGAAGCCAGCGTGGATATAAAGAACAACGTACAAGATCGTACTGATGGCAGCTTGCTCTGGGCTGGTTCACTGTGTCAATGTTCGCATCCCAAGTGTGATCATGTACTATATCCTTTTACAAGTTGTTACCTATAAGGAAAATTATGTGAAAGGTACACATGATCTTGCTATTGTTTCTTATGACTTGCTATGAGACCAGAGTGATCTCAAAATATAAAGTTTAATTCAAAGTAAAAATTAGTTGAACTTGTGAAAAGTACTTTTAGAGCCAGGAGTGGTGGCTCATGCCTGTAATCACAGCCCTGTGACAGACTGAGGTGAGAGAATTGCTGTGAGCTCAGGGGTTTGAGACCAGCCAGAGCAAGAGTGAGCCTTCTTCTCTACAAAACATAGAAAAATTATCCAGACAGTGGCAGGCACCTGTAGTCCCAGCTTCTCATGGGGCTGAGGCACGCGGATCACTTGCGCCCAGGAGTTGGAGGTGCAGTGAGCTCTGATCACACCATTGCAATCCAGCCCAGGGAGTAGAGACCCTGTTTTTTTTTTTTTAAAAAATATTTTGGACTAAAATGATGTCAAGCTTATAGATGAATGTGGAATGACTGACATTTTTGCGGTATAAATCTTCTCTCCTGGGACCGTATCTTCTGTTTGTGTGTGTGTACACGTGTGTGTAGTTGAGGGGATATTTCTTTAATAACACTTCATCAATTTAAAACAAATTTAAAGCAATTTCATTAATCCTCATTTTTCTTCTGCTATACTTCTTATCATAACAGTTTCAAGTAGAATGACCTCTTAGATAAGATAGTTCCAAAATACCGGCTTTCTGTATTTTCAGTCCTTTTCTATCAGATTATCTCATCTACTGTCAAAATGAATTTCTTAGAGTTCTGATTGGCCACGGCCTTTATTGAAACATAGCTCTGTCATGGTTTCCTGTGAGCACACAAAGCAAATCCCAGCCAAAAATTAATGGCCTAAGTTTACTTGAACTCCACTCAAGTGACTGATATTTATTCTATAAAAAGCGTGTTTTCTCAAAAATAAAAAAGGCAATGCATTAGATTTGGGAGTGTAAACATTTTACTCTTTTTGTATTCTGTGACTTCAAACAGATGATGTCGTCTCTGATTCTTAGTAATCTTGTCCATAAAATGGAAGATAATTTCTATGTGCTCTTTCATCTCTGCGTTTCCTAGATTGCTGAGTATTATGATATTTCTACAGTATTGTAATAAAACTCTAGCCAGCTAATACAGTACTGTAATTACATGCTACAGTACAGTATTTTATATCATTACTTATTTGGGGTTTCTTCATAAGTGAAGAATTCATTGTCTAGCAATTCTTTTTCAATAGTTATTTGTCTATATCCAGACCATTTTATCCTGTAAATTTATACAGAAGAAAGAGCACAGGGTTTGGAGCAGGCGAGGATTATTCAAACTTGACTGCACCCTTCGCTAGTTTGATACCACTCTTCAAAAGTCACTCACTCCTGATGGCTGACTTTTCACATTGTCTTCACAGCTCAGGTCTGGACAGGGAACTGGTCTAAACCCCAGTGACTAGATGTTCCCTGCTAAATTCCCCTAGAGGAAAAATCCAATTGCAGAAACTTCTGTCGGGAATCCCACCTGCCAGAGACAGCAGGAAATTATACCCCTCAAACTGAACCCTACTGGCTCCAACCTAACTTTTTAGGTTCAGACTAAACAAAACCTTCAGCAATGAATGGATAACTAGTAAAAGGAACACCCTAGCATGGAACTCAGATATCCTGACTGTAAATACTAGAATAATGCTAAATGACACCATGGGTGATGTTCCGTAGATGTTTAGCTCACATTGTCAATGTCATCCTTATTTGAAAAGTTAAATATGTAAGTTTCATTAAATGAAATAAATATGTTAGTTAAAATCGTACATTTGAGTATAACATTATCTTTGCATATACTACCTTTCATTTTATAACTGTTTTCAGTTGTCCTATCTTTGATTTCATGATGGTGTCACTAAACTAGCATGAATGAGTTTTTATAATTCTGCTTTTATCCCCACACTTGATTATAAAGTTCCTTTTTAATTCACTCCCATTTATTATCTTAGAATTAGTATTTTCACAATGCTAACATAAAGTTATTGATATTCAGTGCAGTTGGGGATCAAAATACTATCAATTTTGCCCACAGCTACTAGCCGCTAAGCTCTACCTAGCAGGGACTTTTTGGCTTACATGGCAGTTTTCTTAGCATTTCTTTGTCTCTGAGTTTCCCTTCCCAGTCACTCTCTCTTTCAGTTTCAAAAGTGAACAAGAAATTTATATTTCCTCTTTTCTTTCTCTCTCTCGCTCATATCCCCCCTCTTTTGTGAGTCAATCCATTATTTTATTTCAATAATTTAAAGGGGTGCACATGTTTTGTTACACGGATGCCTTTGCTAAGCATTCCTTCTTTTGCAGTCAATACCTTCTCTATGGCTCCTTTCTCCTATTATAAGGAATTATCATCTCAACATCCTGAATCAGTTCTTTGAATTCTATGCACATCTTTTCTTCCACATGACCACAGAAGATTGAATATAGCCAGGTAGCTACATCTTCCAACAACAGCATTCAACTGGCATTTCACAGTCACATAAAATAGCGACTACCTTTTGCCTAATAAACGCCAGTGAACTTCTCTGACAAGTGATGTTGAAACGTGAAGGCTGAAATTACCTTCTACACTTTTAAACAGTTGGATGAAAATATTTCAAATTGTATATAAAGCACATTGTACCCCTTGATTGCATTAATGTACACAGCTATAATTTGATTTTTTTAAAAAAATGGTCATCTAGATTGTCTGCCCTGAAAACGGATAGCAGACAAGTTGCTACAAATGCGGCATTTGGGCACTATGAGATGGCTCTATGGATAATTTAGAAAGCATAAATTAACCCTTTTCAGAAACATTTTGAGAATGGTTTGTTTATTTAATCTTCATCCTCTTCACACTCCTTTGTTTGAAAACCATTCTGAGAGCTATATATTTCAAACTCTCCATTTTAAGCCATTCTGAGTTTAGATGAGTAACTCGGCCTCAACCACTGTCCCCTTCTGCAGTGGGAAGGCAGTTACTTTGCTCAGGAACAGGCGGTGGGAGAGGAGTTAAGTGGAACCCTCTGAGGAGTAGGCCTCCTGCAAAGCCCTCTGCCAGGTCCAGAGGACTTCTTTATCGAGTGGGGTGAAGATGGGCTTGCGAGACTGATAATAAAGTAAAACGGAGCCATTCTCACCAAGAACACGGACAGGTGTGCTTAGAATGACAGGGAAGAGTGTGCGGCCCAGGAAAATTCTCCTGTGAATTTCAGAAATCTGCTTTTGTTCAGCTGACATTAAAATTTTTCACTTTGTTTTTAATTCTAAAGATGCCAAGAATTCACCAGCTAAAAATATGATGGGAACAGACACCCTACAGTCCAAAATGTAGTCACTGTAAGTGCCGTGGAAAGAGTCTCCTGCATGAAGGCAAAGCATGCTCTGATCAAGGCACTCAGGTCTCACTGGCAGCTTTGAAGAGAAAATGAGGCATCCTAAATGCACAACTATGAAAAGGAGTCAGAGACAGATGGGCAGAGAGGGGTGGGAAACTTCCCTCCTTTTGTCATCTCCTCCGTCTTTAGCCTTTCGTACTTATTCACAGTTGCATTTTTTGGTTGCTGTTTGTCCATTCCCTTTCCCTTTTCTGTCTTCCTCCCCTCCTTCTGGAGGTAATAGCTATTGTAAACCTACTTCACTGCAGGAACTAAGGCTTCTGCTGTGTCCTCCGCCTTTTATAGGAACAAGAAAACATTTACTGTGTGAAGCATTCAGAAGTTACTCTGGCTGTCTGACTTCTAAGTTCAGAGCGTATTTTACCCTTTCCAACTTTTGAGTTATGTTAACTGTTGAAGAGAGACATGACTTTTGAGCATTAGGGAAAGGTCCTGCGAGGTTGCATGGGCGCAGAATAGCTCAGAAGTTATTCTTATATTGAAAAGAATATGAACTAAATTCCTTTTGAAATCCGTTACCAAAAATGCAAGATGCAGATGGGGGCAGGGCACTGTTTTGTGACTTATGTGGAGCAACACATGTTGCCAAAACCTTTTAAATGTATAACCTGTTTCCCAAAGGACCAGCTGTTTCTCCCATTTCTACTTCATGCAGGTGTTGCTGCTGAGACTCTATTTTCAAGTGCCTTCCTGGCAAAGCCAGAGACTAATAGATTAATGGTGACAACAGCATTCTCTGCAAAAGAGTTCTAAAAATACAATGCCTTTCAAAATCTCTGCTGATGCAGAAGACCTGGCAATGACATCTAGATTATTGCTCTAGGAATATTTTCAGCCCAGAGGGCATGCACTGAATAAAATAGAGGCAAGAATATCGTGTAATCTACATTTCCCCTTAATAACTCCTGTCCTTTGCCTCGTGGTTTTCACATATCACTTCAAAGCCTTCCCCGTTATATATAGATAAGGATTTCTTTTCCAGCCAAATGAAATATATTTTAAAAATATCATAGCTATTTCTAACACCTTATAGGTGAGTTTTTTCTGTGGTTATTGAATTGAAGTGACACTGAAGAGGGTCATCATATGAACCCAACTAAAAGATTGGAAAATGGTGGTTGCAGGTCATACGATCTGTGTTGTGTTTGACCTATAATAGTTTAGAAAAATTTGAGTCAACTTTTAAAATCTATAAATTTCACATTAGAACGTCAGGGTTTCCAACTTCTGCAGAAAACCTGGAAGATCAGATTATACTAGTCTTACATTCACAAACAACAAAAATCTGCCAAGGCTAAGTTAACAGCAGCTTCTGAAAGGCGGTTCTCACCAACGTCAGTCAGACTCCTTGACACCGTCGCATCCTTACGGAGGGCAGGGGTCATGTACCTGCTCTCTTCCCGTTGCACTCACACGTGCCACCTGACCTGAGGCTTTTGAGCCCGTGATCTGTGTCTTACAAAACACTCTAATTGGAATGGGTCCTCTCTGAACTATTAAAGGATACTATAGCTAACTTACTTGCACTTTCTGTGTGTGTGTAAACACCAGTTTCTGATGACTCATTTTGCAATTCTACTGCGTAGCATACTCAGCTTCTCCATGGGATTGGTACCAAACTAACAACAGGCTGGAGGCATCAGCAAATCAGTGGAAACAAAAATAGAATGTTCTGAACTTATCCAGAATCTTGATCGAAAACACCTAGAAATAAGTTCACCTAATTTTATCACATATACATACGTGTGTGTGTGTGTGTGTGTGTGTGTGTGTGTGTGTGTTGTGGTTTACCGCTTAGCATTGTTTCTGTTTCAGATTACTACAGCAGTCCATGTACTCATTTTAGTGCTTTGGAATCTATAAGGGATTTATCTGGCTAATTCTGAGCAACTGGCTTTCAAAGCCTCTCTTGAGTCTTAGAGATAATTTGGGGTGTCAAATTTAGTTCACATGACTTACAAAGCAAAGCTATTTTAACATTTGACCATCTCTGCTCACATGATTGGCAAATTCCTGGCTGTCATCCTGGAAACTAATGTATTTCCATGTGTCTATTGTCTTTTTTTTCTCATTATCACTCTTGTTTGGTGATCATGCATGTGTACATGGGTGAGTTTCCCTCTGTAGCACTCTCATCCCTTCACCATCCACTGCTGAACGGCCAGCTGCATGCTTTCATTTCAGTTGCTATGTGCATTTGGGGGCACATGGTAGGTACCGAGCGGTCTGTGAGGGTAGAGACAAGCAGTCAGAGTTCCGCTATCTCTGAAGTTTGGGGAAGACAGAGAAGCACTCAGGAAAGGCATGAGTAGGGTGCTAGCAGAGGAATGATGGCCAGTAGGACAGTAAAAATGACTGTAAGCAGTAAGAATAACAACAGCTTAGACATAAGGTATGCCTTTGGCTGTTGGGAGAAGCATAGAGAGATCTGTTAGGGTGGAGTAAAGTGAAGTTGGAGACATAATGTCCTGAACCTTGACTTTCAAGTTTAGAATTTCATTGTTTATTCTATAAAGGTAAGATATAGCTACAGAGGGCTCATATGAGAAATTTATGACATCTGGATTAGTGAACCCCTGTCATAGATGGCCACCCATCTTATTTCTCAGTTGTTTTTAGAGGATAGAGAAAATGTTAATGCACACTGGCTTGAGAAGTTTGGTTTTCAGTGTTTTTCTCAGACTATCATCAACAACAAGGAGCCTGTATCCACTTCTGAACCAATAGATTCTCAAAACTTCACCAACACATTCTTTTTAAAGCCAACACTTGTATGGTGCTTATGATGAGCTACTATTTTTGATACCTGTACATTATCTTTCATTTAATCACTTCTTCAGATATTTCTTCTCCAAGACCAGAATGAGCTTTATTTAATCATCACAATAAACCTATATAATAGGTGTTAATATCATTCCTATTTTATATGTGAAAAACTGAGGCATGTTTAGAACCTTAGGGAATATTAAGGGTGCACACAACGTTGATAATGATCGTCACCAGACTGCGGCTGCACTGTTCTGTCATGCCATCTAGCCTTGATTCATTCCTCTGCATGATTCTTTAAATAGTAGCAACAACAAAATAAGAGGAACCATTTACTTACTACCTACCATATGATTCTGTACTATGTATTGAAAACAATATTAGGTGATTCTGAAGATATGGTCACTCTTCCTACTTCATAGGTATCCCACCTGTCCCTTTTATATTCTGTGTCTCTAGACCTAGACACCCATAGTGTTCTTTCTCTGGTATTTTGCAAGGATTACAGGGAATGTATAAAAGATCGATTCCTCTATTCGTGTACATTGCATATTTACAGTTAAGTTTTCACTACCCTTAACCATTCTACTCATCTTTAGCAGTTCTTTTGGCCACTCTATTGAAAAACTATTCCAATCCTTTACTCTCTCAAAAGCTCCCAGCTTCTGTTAGATCCCTGAATTTTAGTAAATGGTCTTGGACAAGATGAGCTTCCTCAGCTTCACTGTTCTCACAGTTCAAAGTTACTCTTTATTCTCACCTGTCTCTCTTCTTCCTTTGATCCCATCTTAAAGGGTGAGGTGTTCCCCTAGAGAGAAAGCTAACTGTTGGACTTATGACTCTAGGCCCCTGTCTTACAAGTCTCTCAGGATTTTGATCCTCAATGTTCTCATGTTCCTTCATTTTTTTCCCCTTCTTCTACTCCCTGGACTACAAATGCATTTAAATCAATCTAAGTTTTAGTAAACCATGACTTTCTCTGGACCTTGATAATGCTTATCTACTAACTCAAGTTTTAACTCCTTTATCTTGAAGACTGCCTTCTTAACCTAGTCAATATTTCATGTATTCATTCAACAAAATGTTGCTGAGTGCCTAGGATATGCTAAGAACTATTACAAGCTCTGGTAAATCAATAGTAAACAAAATAAAAATATTTTCCCCTGTGAGTCTTGCATGATGGGAGGGAAACAAATGATATATCGCATATTAAATAAGTAGTATAATGTTATACTGTGTTTGAAAATTAATAAGAGTTAAGAAGAAAAAAAAGGTAGGGAGGGGAAATAGGAAGTAGTTGGGGAGGTTGTAATTTTAAACAGGGCAAGGAGGGAAGGTTTGCTTCTTTAAACATTTGAAGAATGTTTAAATGAAAGAGTAAACCTCAGGGATATTTGGGCAGAAAAGAAAACAAGTGCAAAGGCACTGAGACTGAAGAGTTGTTCTGGAAATCACCAGGAGGTCTGGCCAGAGCCCAGTGAATGGGAAGACAGTAGTGGGAGGAGATGGTGTCAGATGTGTCAGGTCCTGTCCGTTTCCCACTTTCACTTTATCCTACCCTACCCTCACCTCTTTGGTGATATTTCCTTAGGTTACTGCTATTTACACACACGCACTACATCCTTTCATTGAATATCATCGTCTTTACAGTAGGGTTTAAGTGTTTTTGTGGTAGTATCACTCATAGACAACATCTTTGTTCTTTTGGCACAAAATAGGTGTAATTGATCAAAGTCTTTTCAATAGAATTAAATGACATAAATGATGACATTGAAAATGAAGCTTTTCTTTTATAACATATTTAAAATCATTTCAGTTACTTTTTGTCAGATGACAGTTGACTGCTAGCTGTATAATTTATGATAAAGACTATCTAAATTCTATCTTCCAGTTTAAAGTGGAATGATATCTAAATTAGACCATATCAACTGATGCCAATTACCCTTAAAGGGTAATGACTGTAGGTTTTGAAAAACCATTAAAAAATTGTGAATTATGTGTTTTCTTGATTAAAACTAAAGAACATAAGTTCAAACTCATAGCCAATATTTAAACAAAAACTTAAACAAAAATGGAATCAAGTAAATATTCTATAGAATTGTCTTCCTCCAATTTCCAAATGCAAGGACAAGAAATTACATTTTTTGAATGTGAAACCTCTTGGGGAAAAAAAATGGGCTGTCAAAAGTGTGTTAGTAAGTTGTGTCCTTGGGCTCCAGCAAGTGCATATTCTAGTGTGCTGTTAGGGAACACAATGAAACTGGAGATGTCTCTTGGTATTCAGAAATAGAAAGCTCCCCACTCCAATTGTGCTCATTAAAGATCTCAGTAACACACATTGGAAGAAATAAAGTGTTGATTTAAATGACCAGACCAACGTCTGGCTGTTGTTATTGCCTTTTTAAGTATGAAAGGTAATTTTAAACAGTTTTATTTTCTATGTGAACAAGGATTATTCCAAGCCCTCTCCCTACGACAGGGAGCTGCATTTCAGAGGTGGGTGACATGACTTCCCTGGGGGTGAAGGCAATTAGAGGCAAATTGTTTAACAAAACCTCTGAAAGCTTCTAAAATAAAAACACATTACAGAGATATCAGAGAGTATATTTTTCAGAGGAGTTTGAACACTCTTGATGATTAAGGGTAAAAACTTTGCAGTGAAGCATATCAGATTTCCAACAGAGCTCTGCCATATGTTAGCTATGACCTTGGCAGGTTACCCAACACCTGTAAAACTTCAGTCTTCTCATCTGTAAAATAGGGATAAAGGAGTACCTACCAGGAGGCTTTTACAAGGATCAATTAATACACAGAAAGCACATAACAGACATCCGGTACAAAAAAATTGTTATTATTAACAGCAACATCATCATTGATATCATCATCTAATTATTAAAGCCATTTTTATGAAGATGATAGTTTTTCCTACTTTTTTTTAAGTTTCTTAAGAAATTTCTTAGTTTCTTAAGGTTTCTCTGTGTTAAGAAGGGAACTTTAATTATGTTTCCAGGGTTTACTAGCTTAGCGAAACCATCCTAACTGAGACAAAGCACCGTGGTCTCCAGCAAAGCCCCCTATGTCCTTCTGCCTTTGTGTAATGGAGCACAAAAGACTTTACATTTAGCAGAGCACTCATCTGTGACTCAAAAATGTATCTCTGTGGGCATACGCAGCAGAAGCTCATCTGAAATATCAGGAACTTTGAAATGCGAAGTCTGACTTTTAAATCAAGTACATTTGTTTAGAGTGTGTTTTCTTTCCAAAATTCTAATTTTATTACATCATGAATACTCCAGCTGGGAGCACCGGCTGACAGTTGGTTTAGAGTGCTTTAACTTATTTTTAATGCATTTTAAGGTCTTTTCCCATTTGGTTCCCAAAATTCATTGATAAGAAAAATATTTTACAGATTTCTCTACTAAATACCAAGTTTTTGTTGGATCCTCACACCCAGATGGGCAAAGGCTAATATCAAATCTGAAACTGTGGAGTTTGACTGTGCCAATCATTTGTAACAGAGCATAGTCCACCTTATTAGCCTAAGGATAATGATGGGTATTCTTAATTAGACTTATCCACAAAGATCAACTTAGCACATTTTCACAATTTACACCAGAGGAGACAGAAAGAGCCATGTCCAGATATAATTTCTTAGTAACTTGAATCCACATTACAATTTCAACGTAGGGAGGGGAAATAGGAAGTGGTTGGGGAAGTTGTAAATGTTTCGTAATGTTATGGTTTTGCACAAAAGGTAAATGTTTTGTAATGTTATGGTTTTCCTGTAAGCTCAGAATATACAAATAAAGTGTGAATAGGCCCCTCATGTTGATAAATTTAGATTTTCCTTTACAGGTTCTAGTTGCCTAAAGTGGGTACTTTTTTAATATGCCCATTACATACCTGATTTCATTTAATTAAATATTATCTCTGATCTATAGATTAAGAAGTAGGTTAAAGATTGTGCCCATGGTTCTCATACGACCTATGACAGAATATGCAATGTGTCTGCATATAAATTCCAAAACATATACACTATTCCTTAGCTATTAGATTAACATGGGACACATTTCCTGGTTGTTATGAAATATTTTTCATTAATTTTTTTCTTCTAATGTGATTCGATGATTTTCATATGAATGGACTTTGTAAAAGGAATAGAAATGAATTATGGTTTACAAAAAGTGTCCCCAATTCATAATAACAAATTCCTTAAAAGCACTAAGAAATTAAGTCATTTACCTTATGTTATAGCCATCTTAATTTTGTCAGAACATAGATTTCAAACATCAGACTCTTCCTTGAAATTGTCCTGAACCTCTTCTTCCTAATCTCCAACACTACTTCAGATCATAATTTGTTTAAGAAAGTAAAGGAAAAAATATTCACACAGTTTCTGATATCTTTGCATACTCTTTCTGGCCATAAAGCCATTTTGCCTTAATCACTAGAGATGCCAAGTGGAGGGGGTCAGGATTTTGGAGACAGCTGGCTAACACCCAGGCTTCAACCGGCAGGGAAGCTGGGAAAGGAGGTTGAAAGAAGTTGGCTCTTTCAACTGAAAGAGGCTGGGGCTGAAAAGAGATACTGTGACTGGGTAAGGCTGTGAATTTTTAAATGCATATTTCAAAATAATAACACTTCCAAAAGGCAAAAGTATCTGAAATTTTGATCCTTAATTTTACCTTAAACCAAAACATACAATTCATAAAATACAGGCTACAATTTCTCCACAACCAAATGTTGCATTTCAAGTCAATTTAAACTCATGGGAGAAAAAATAATGTCCACAATGTCTTTCCCTAAGATTTCAATAATCGAATTGCTTCTCTAATTGACTATTTTGTTGTTGTTGTTGAATATATTAAAATAAGAATAATGCTTTGCCATTATTTTATACTTTTTAATTTTCAAATCTATCAACATCTGCCCACCCTGGAAACGGGTACATTTCTCTCAGGGAGATAAAACATAGGAAATACTTTGTGATTTAGTCAAGGTCAAGCAAAATTTTATTGTCTAGGGAGGCGTAACAAGATATCTCAAACTATATTTCTACTCTGAGAAAAATTACTCAGGCCTTTTATGAAAAGCTCTCATATAGTTATTGCTAAAATTATAGTTTTCACTGTAATCCTCGAAAATATATTTGAATAGCAGAAATCACAGTATTACTGTAAACTGAAATTTTGTACCTTTCTGATTTTCCATATTAAAAAATGCTTTCTATTAGTCCTCTCTTTGCTCTTTTCCAAGAAACCCACATACAATTTTGAACAGTTGGCAGGTAGATTGTTTGATTAAATAACCTTCTACTGTTTCTGTCATTTTGTTAAGATTATATGTGGTATCTTAACAATGCTAGAAAATCTTGCTGTAAAATAATTGAGTCAGTACGTTAGAGGGCTTCTGTGATTCTTCTCGTATCATGATGACTATAGTGACAGGTAATTCCTGTCTAGAAAAAGTCAGTGTTAGTTCTAGGCCAAATTGTGAAGTACTTAAATTTAAGTTTTATCCTTCTTTATTTCTTTTATAAGTTAGAAAATACCCTCTCCTTAAAAAGAGATTAGCTATCATGTAAGAATTATATATAATGTTTGATGTCCTCAGAGTTTAAATATAGATGTCATTTGAAATTGCCATTTTATCGAACTGCAAACATGTATTATAAAATAATGATAGCAATGTTATACATTCGCCAAACCATTTCTTCCTCTGACATTTCTTATTTCTGACAGTTATGTTATGTAAAGTGTATGTGCTGAAATCCTTGGAGTGAATCCTTCCTGTGAGGAAGTAAAATGAAAAGATTAAGAGATCAGACCTTGACATTATTATGCTGATTTAATTTGAATCCTAAGTCTAGTTCTAATAGTTCACTAGCCATTTGACCTTGGATACATTAACTTAGCTCATCGTAATTTAGGTGTTTCAAATAAAAAGTAGATATATTGAATGGTAGGCACTTAATGGGTTATTGGGGGGATGAAATGAGATATTTCATAGAGCATACTGCATCTATTATTAGCTATTATTATCTACTTCAAACTACTGCATGTAGTTAAATATCAAAACTGCCCATTTTTTAAATGCATATCACAACCAGAGTTTAAAATATATTCACACAACCCTGGTGATTATCTGGGTCCTGCTGCCTTCCTGAACTACTGCTATCACAGTGTTCTTTAGATAAGCACTTACTGAGTTCCTACCAAGATCTAGTGCATTTGGGGAGCCCTATATTTCTAAAGACATATCAAACACTGTCACTCAAGAAGCATTTAGACTAATTAGGAAGAAAGAGAACACACAGAGATTTACAATTACTATGACCAGACAGGATTAAAAATGCCTACCTGGAGGAGGAAAACTCAAAGTGAGAGCTTAGAGGACAAAGGAGAAACTCACCTGATTATGTTCTGGAAATGACCTGACACCATAAAAATGCTAAAAGCAAATTTAGGAAAAACTTACTGTACATTGACCCAAGCAAATAACTTATGGCTAAGACTCCCAAAAGAAAATATAACAAAATTAATAATAAATAAATGAGACAATTGAATTAAACTAAATAGTTTATTCACAGAAAAAGAAATAACCAGCAGAGAAAATAGATAACATACGATATACGAGAAAATATTTGTAAACTATACATCTGGCAAAGAACTAATATCCAGAATCTACAAGGAACACAAATCAACAAGAAAACAACAACAAACATTTGAAAGTGGGCAAAAGACATGTGAACAGACATTTTTCAAAAGAAGATATACAAAATGTCAACAAACATGAAAAAAATGTCCAACATCACTAATCATTAGGGAAATGCCAATAAAACCATAATGAGATATTACTTTATCTTTGTCAAAATGACCATTATTAAAAACTCAGAATGCAATAGTTATTGGCATGGATGCAGTGGGAAAAGAACACTGTTGGAGGGATTGCAAATTAGTACACCCTCTATGGAAAACAGTACAGAAATTCCTCACTACTTGGTATCTATCCAAAGGAAAAGAAGTGATTATATCCAAAAGATATATGCACTCATATGTTTACAGCACCATAATTCACAATTGCAAAGTTATGGAATTAACCTAAATACCCATCAACTGATTAGTGGATAAGAAAACGTGGTATATAGATATGACAGAATACTGCCATTAAAAAAAAGAATGAAATAATGTCTTCTTTAGCAACTTGAATGGAGCTGGAAGCCATAATCCTAAGTGAAGTTTCTCAGGAACAGAAAAAACAGATACTGCATGTACTCATTTATAAATGGGAGTTAAGTAATGGGTATACATGGTCATGCAGGCTGGTATTATAGACTTTGGAGATGGGAGGAAGGTGGAAAGGGGTTGAGGTATCAAAAACTATCTGTCAGGCGTAACATATACCATTTGAGTGACAGGTACCCTAAATGCTCTGATTTCATGACTATACAATTGATCCACATTATCAAAAAAACCACTAAATCTATTGACATAAAGAAAAAAATTTAAATAAAGAAATAAAAAACTAATCTGATAAAAGCTAGAGTTAGTACTTTTATCAGGTACAACAGCCATAGAGGTCAGTTTATGCCAAGGACCAGTGCTGCGTGCGAGAGAATTAGAGATACACTCTTTCAAATGCATGGATAATAATGTAACTGTGAGTTTGACTTCTTTTTCTTAAAATATTGGAACACATGTCTTGAGTTCTTTCCTATCATATCTACAGTGCACTAACTATTTGACAGATCATCATGAGATAATTGTTGCAATTATTTTAAAAATATTTTTAAGCAATTTAAGCAAATGATGAGTAATATCATTTGAGGCACAGTATTTCATTGATTGTAGTCAAATGATAAAGCGTTGTATTCCAGATGGGAGCCAGATGTCTCTACCTGACAGTGTGTCATTTATTTGACAGAACAAATTGATACCATACAACTTATTTTACTACGGTGGCTAATCTATGCATAATATGAGGTAATAGAGTCATATTTTCAACATTCTTGCACAAAGGAAGGAGATGTGGAATAGAGCTCTAACTTTGATTTCTAAAGAGAATGTTGTGCTTATCACAGTCAGTAATAGCAATGATTATAATGGGTTGAATGTTTTTGACTCACATTGGCTGAAATTTCTCACTCTTCTTCTTTTACTTGACAAAGGACCTAACGTTTTTGAAAATAATATTTTTTTGTCCATGCAATCCACTGTAGAAAATTGAAATTGGTTGAAGTATGCAATGCTGATGAGCACCAAGACATAATGTTTAACTTTATCTCAAATGTTTTTGAGGTTAAACCCTAACCTTCAAGTCGCATTTGAAATTGTCTAGCTCCTGGCCTTTGGAGGTATTTAGAGGGGTCATAAGATTATAATTTTAAAGACAATGTGCCCCCCAAATAATCATCTGTAGAGAATCTGGCATAGGTGGTCCCTTCTGTCAACTTCATTATTTTCTGGATGCTTGGGATAGAAAATAATAAGTAAAATTATTTTTAAAAGATGAAAATTCTGTATAAATGGATTTGAACTTGTGTAAAGTTTTGGAAATGGTCTGTAAGCATTTAATAGACTTGTAAAATTTAAATTTATTTGCTAAATATAATAATTCTCCAGGTAACTCCAATGATATACACTAGGAAAATTTTACTATGCATGTTCCATAGTAAAAAAAAAAAAA
The DNA here is from genome assembly GCA_963574655.1 of Perodicticus potto. Lineage (NCBI taxonomy): Eukaryota > Metazoa > Chordata > Mammalia > Primates > Lorisidae > Perodicticus > Perodicticus potto. Next base: position 2,564 of record CAUYRH010153683.1, on the reverse strand, counting down.
ATTAGTGGTTTACTCTAGATGATAATCTATAAATAAAAACCAAACCACAGGAATGAGAGTGTCCTAACTATTTATTATTTATTTATGGACAATATCCAAAATGACCTTCTTTTGCTTCTCCTCAAAGGCTTGTTTAAAACCATTATATTTGACAGTGTTCTTAGTAGCAATTCATTGACTGTACAATAATAGTTCTGCAGAGGCCGGAGTGCAATATGATTGTCATTCCTTACTGAGCATCTGATTATGTGTGCAACTTTTTGTGCAGTTCATTATGAAACCAGTTCCCTGGCACACAGGGCCAACGCAAGAATAATTCCAACTCTAAAGAACAACCCCAAAGCCTTAAAGAGAGCAACCGATATTTAACTATTTTAATAAGCCAAAAATCTGATTTTAAAGACACCCAAAACAGATTTGTTGTATCATGTTCCTCCAGGAAAAAAAAATCTAACTGAATGAGCAACAATTTTCCAATTTGTTAAAAGCTTTTGACAGACTCTAAAAAGAACAGATTCTTAAATGTTAAGGAAAAAACTGAGAGCAACAGTTTTTAAACCTCTGACACAATCACTAAGAAACAGATTCTGTTAGTTTCAAAGAAGTTGGAAATGATCTTTATTTTTCAAATATGCTGACAGTCATAAAGTAATAGATTTTTTAAAAGAAGGGAATTCTTGCAAACATTTACATTTTTACATGTAGAATTCTGAAGTGGTTGTCTAGCAGAGCAAGGGATGGCAGTCCTGTCATATTTAATTCAGCCCTTTTTCTTTTCCCATGCTCACCAGAAACATGTATTTCAAATCATGGTCCTTGTAGAGTAGAAACTTTCCCACTAAAAATAAATTTTTTTTTGAAGAAAGAAAAACGGAGAAGCTAGCCCCAGGGGTCTCCTTTCTACTCACAAGTTTGGTCAGCTTGCTGCATGAGCAAGGATTCAGAAGAGCATTTCATGATTCCACAGGAAAATTGTTAATGGATGAAAAGTATTTGCTTTGGTCTTTTCCACAGTGATATTCAAAATAGCTTTTCTATTCCCTCCCCCTCTTCTGCCCATTCACACGTACCACTTCCACTACCACAGTACTTGCTCCTGTGACAGAGTAGTCAGTCTCAACTTTTGATAGGCTTCTTGTTTTTTGCTTGGTTTTGTGTATTACTTGGAAACTCACAAAAATGTTTTTGAAGAGGAAAGATAATACATGAAGATTTATCAAGTTGGAACTTCTTTTTAGTGTCCCGAGAATCATGCTACAGAGATAGATGGCAATTTGAAAGACTGGTCATAGTCACAAGGTATCACAACTGTTTTTAAGGAAAAAATGTATATATTTCTTCTCTGCTCTTTATTTTCCAGGTCATGTTGCTTGCCTTCCTTTCTTTCCCCTATTACTTATTTATTTCACAAAACAGGCAATGGAGGTCAGAAGGAGGGCATAGTCTTAAAGATGAATGTACCCTGTGTGTGCTGTTCAAAGGGCAAGCTCCCATTTTCTGGGGAACATAATGAGAAAGGAAGCTGTGTTGACCAGAAGCAGACAACATTGCCTTTTACATTGTTAGAGGTGGTTATTGACTATTCATTGCTCAGCCTTTGCTAAGTTAAAAGCAAATAAAAGATACTATCAAATTTCAAGTAGATCACAATGTATCACATTTTAAAAAATACAAATGTTTGTAAAGAGTTTAAATCTGTAGACCACTCATTACGGAGGTATCTAGTTTGGGTTGTAGATTACTCTATGCATATCTGATACATTTTTACTATATCGTTTTTGAGCAAAATACATTTGCTGAGGCATGAATATAGAAGTTTAAAACTGCACATGCTCACAATAGAATACTATTCAGCCATTAAAAGAAGGAAATGCTGTCATTTGTGACAACATCGATGAACCTGAAGAACATTCTGTTACGTGAAATAAGCCAGGCATGGGAAGTCACACGTGCCACTTGATCTCACTTATATGTGGAATCTCCAAGACTTAAACGCATAAGAGCAGAATGTAGAATCTTCGTCACCAGGGGTCTGAGGGTAGGGATGGTTGGAGAGATGTTGGTCAAAAGACAAAAAATTTCAGTTAGAATAAATAAGTTCGAGAGATCTGTTGTACAACATGGTGACTAGACTTAATAATAATGTATCGTATTCTTGAAAATTGCTGAAAATAAACGTTAAGCTTTCTCACTGCAAAAAAAATGATAAGCCTATGAGGTAATACAAAAACCAGTTAGCTCCATTTTGCCATTCCACAATGTACGTTATGTATACAGATTTTAAAAATATTATGTGCATGGCTCAGCGCCTGTGGCTCAACGGGCTAAGGCGCCAGCCACATGCACCTGAGCTGCGGGTTCGAATCCAGCCTGGGTCCGTCAAACAACAATGACGGCTGCAACCAAAAAAAAATGGATGGGTGGTTGTGGTGGGCGCCTGTAGTCCCAGCTACTTGGGAGGCAGAGGCAAGAGACTTGCTTGAGCCCAGGAATTGGAGGTTGCTGTGAGCTGTGATGCCACAGCACTCTATCCAGGGTGACAGCTTGAGGCTCTGTCTCAAAAA